>JBBPCZ010171362.1:0-16501 GCA_037974445.1 Brycinus macrolepidotus
CCCCGTCGCCGCTCACCCCTCCCCCCCCCCCCCCCCCCCAAATATCTCACTCTAAGGTATCTCTCCTGCACCACCCCACCCCCCGTTCGTCCGTCCCAATATCTCACTCCAAGGTTTTTTCAAAAGTTGGCAACCCTGTCTACATTTGCTCACATTTTCGTGAGACGACAGACCATGATGAAGCCTTACAGAGCAATATATCCCCCTGCATCTTGTTTGCAGCTTATTTGCCGCTAGTTTTATGCTACAGGCCAGCACGGAAAGGCAAAAGCAAACAGTTACCAATAAGCATGTCGTAATTGATATCATACTAATCGGTAAGTGCTAGCTTAGCCTTCGCTGTTTGCAGCGTTACCATGTACGGCTGAACTATTCCATTAATAAAACGATTTAGGAAATAGTGTCCCATGCTTGCATACCTTAGACTGCAAGTAGAAAGAGCCGCCGACCGCTTTGTCGTTTACTTTAAACAGATGTTCGTAATTCTGCGGAAAAGACAAAAAGCTGGTTTCACTCTGTGTCCCCATATTTAGGGTTGATCAGGTTCATACACGCTGCCCTGAGAACATCGGGCCGTTACCTTCTGGATATCCTCCGGGTTCAGTTTTGAGATATTCAGAATCTGCTGGGCTTCCTGGACCGTCATCCCAGTTAAACTGGAGGCTGCGGCAGATTGCCTGCCTGCGCTCCCCCGCGCCTCGGCTGCAGCCTGACTGGCTGCCAAGACAGAAAACATCAAAGGTTACAGCAAAAATGCCTGTTTAATTTAGTAACTTAATCGTTTTGAATAGTTAACGTTATTCACAACTGGTTCAACGTGATCTAAAAAAGTGTCTACAAGGAGAAATTGCTTCGTTGAATCTTCCAAGCAGAACTTCGAGTATTTATGAGAACGTTACAAACAAACTATCAATGTCATCTCCTTTGTCTGGCGTTTTCCTGCCGGCCTCACAATAAACTGGATTTAAGTGCATCATCCTGTGTATCAATCGGGGATCATGACTCTTGTATGAAAGCAATAGAACACTCAAAGTTGTGCGTTATCACCAACTACACAGTTCTTCGAAATGCTGCAGAAAGTTCCATTAAATTGAACGGACCGTCCCAGCGTTCGGGGGTCTGTTATGTCTGACCGCTAATATTGGCAACAGTTGCAATCTTGCAGTTCTGATTCCTATCTTTCATTTCATTCCACAAGAAGTCCTTTCGCTTATAGCTGAAATAGGTGCAGTCTTTAACTCACCTGCAAACTCCTGACGTAGAGCTCGTGCGAACGCCCGGCCCACCACCTGCACCCCCACCACCACGATCTGGGCCAGATACTTAGCCTGCCACAAGACAAAATAAATAAGGTTCAAGGTTCAAGGTTACTTTACTGTCATCAGCAGCTGTGGACACACACACACACTGTGATGAGACGTTTCTCCACAGACCAACATATAACATTCAACAGAGTGCAAGTTAGGATGGAGACAGTAGACAATAGACAAACAATAAACAGACAACTGTAACAGTAGTGTATGTAAACAGTATAGTGTGGACGGGATGTTAACCTTCCAGAATGGTTAGTGTTGCACCTTTGGTGTGATTATTACACAGGAGGCACTTACAGCACTGAACAAAGTGCAAGGAATGACAGAAACAATACAGTAAACAGACGATATAGCTGTGTAACAGTAGTGAGAATGGGATGTAAATCAGTATTCAAAAAAACAGTACAGTAAATAGAGAACTGTGACAAAGTGGGAAGTGTATGTAAACATACAGGATGGATATTGCACCATACATGCGTTTCACAGGATTACAGTGTGAGGAGGGTGGAAAAACCTTCCAGAATGATAATACTGCGCCATATATACATATATTATTATTATTATTGTTACACAGGAGCATATTGATATTGCACTGGAAACATTTTTATTGCACAGGAGACAGCAGAATAGAACCACACGGAGTAAGAGTAAATTATAGCACATCAAATTGAGTAACAGGACATGAGTGTACCTGTAGCGGAAGTAAACAGTAAACACAGGTATAGTAAAGTGCAGAGTGTGTTATGAGAGGTATTTAACGTATAAAGTGAGGTCGTTTACTGAAATGTACTGGATAACCAGGGACCAGACAATCATGTTCATTCAGAGTTCTAATGGCCTGCAGTATGAAACTCAGAGAGGAACTCGAACCCGAACCTGAACCTGAGCAGTCCAAACCATCAGAACATGAAGAGCCGAGAAACCCAGCTCTCCTGAACTCTGCAGACTCAGATAAACCCGGACTAAACACACATAAACCCAGACTAAACTCAGACCCCTTATGGATGAAGGTGACACTGTCCTGAAGGTCCAGCATGTCGGATCTAAAGTGTGAAGATCAGGACCTACCATGGTTCACCGTGTCCCGGGCTGGAGACTCAAAAGAGCCCTGCAGTCACATGGACCTCCACCAAGGTGAAGCGGCCATAACTCACCACCACGCAGAAGAACGGCTTCTACACCACTCCACTGCCACCCGGTGGATGGAGGTCGTCTGTCTTCAGCCCTCCAGTCCTCACCAGAGCTTCAACAGACCTACTGTCACACAGACCGGGGGGGGGGGGGTCAGATCTTCTCACCAGAGCTCCAGCAGACTTCTGACTGTCACAGAGAGCAGGGGGGGGTCAGATCTTTTCACCAGAGCTCCAGCAGACCTCTGACTGTCACAGAGAGCAGGAGGTCAGATCTTCTCCACAGAGCTCCATCAGACCTCTGTCACACAGAGCAGGAGGTCTGATCTTCTCCACACAGGGCCGGTGTGGCTGCAGGGTTTCATTCTAAACAAGCAGGAGCTCCTGATCAGCTGTCTAAAGACTGAGACCAGGTGGAACCAGGTGGGCTGACTGATTAGAATAAAAACTGCAGCCACACCAGCCCTCTGTTGAGACCCCTGACAGAGGAAAAGGCCACCCCATACCAACGAAGCCCCTGTACTGTTAAGTTAAACTGATCTGTGTGTGAGAACACACTTTTAAAGGGATAATCTTGCCCCCCTCTACCAGCAAGATGCTCTTTTACCTGTAGTAAAGTAAAGCGGCCACACATGAACACACCTCACCACACAGTCTGAACAGAGCGAAATTCTTTCTCTGTATTTTACCCATTTTACCAGTTTACCAAGTGAAGCAGTGGCTGCCACCTACAGGGGGCCCCCGAGGAGCAGTGTGTGTGGGGACAGTAGCTTGCTCAATGGTACCACAGTGGTGCCACTAGCAATCCTGGGATTCAAACCCACAGTCTTCTAAATGCAGGAGCAACTCCCTAACCACCAGGCCACCAGCTGCCCCAAAGATAAGAAGCCCCCTAATAAACTTTACATTAGTTTGGCATCCAGGTTTTACAGACTGCATCATTTATGTCTAATAATTTCTAATAATTAAAAAAACAATTTAATCAACATAACATAATTTGGTAAAATGTAAATTTGGGCCCATTACTTGTCCAGGACAGGAAATAGAAAGGGCATGTTACTCCCCTAGTTACTCTACAAACATGCCATTCTTTGGAAATGAGGTGGACAATATGGAAAATACATTTTAAGACATTTCACTGATACACATTACGCATGTTTTTTGGTTTGATACATTGGAGCAGACAGAGCCAGCAGTGCCACATTAAAAATATAATATCAAAAACTATGCATGCTGTAATCTTTATTCAACATTACACACACCGCACCACACCCCGTGAACCCGGCCTGGTTATGCTCTCATGCAGTTGGTCTGTGTTCTTCAGGAACTGTCAAAACAGTATATGTGATTATACTCTAAAAAATCATGCTGTGACATAAAGTAATTTATCATGTTAACAAAAAATATTGCCATATTGCTCACTCCTGTTCGGAACCCGTTATTATTTTCTTGTCCTGAATGCACTGACGATACCAGACACATGACTTCGTTTGGCTACACTTGCAAAAATGTTTTATTGCAACGTAACATTCTTACATGACAGATTTAGTAGAAAAGAAAAGATAAGACAAATGTTATTGCCTCCAATGTATAAAAACGTAAATGTCAATCAAGGTTAATATCAATCAAATTTTAAGAGATCCCAAAAGAGTGCTCAATGGCAAGTTCAATACTGGTCCTCAACACATCTAGTAATATTGTCAAAGCACGACGCACATCAAGAACAACACACTGAAAAGTGCTATTGCATGCATTATGATTCTTTTCCTGTCTTACGTAAACATATGTAAGTATCGCCTTAAGTGACAGACCTGAATGGGAAGGTAATATAGGCATTTGCATTGACTGATGACAACACTGCCACAGAAGTTAGCTGAGTTTCTGAGAACACTTTCTATTTAAGAGGAGTGGAATATTTCTCAAGAGGCTTTAGACATTTACTGGAGGCGTGGAGATTGTCCCGTATCCTGAAAGAGGGTTCCTGTGTTCAGACACATGACACAGCTGTGCAACACAACAAATGAAACATGAAACATACATTCAAACAACTGAACAGTCTTACTGAGCTACAAATCCCAACAGATAAAACACACTCAGGGTTCTGCAGCCGTGTCACCTCTACATTTGAGGTGAAGATCAGTGTGAGACTCACATCTGAGACTGCGTCACAGAGCTGTATGTCCTACTAAACGTATGTATGTATGTAATTCATTGTGCAGCGTTCATTTCATTTAACCGTAGAAGAGTATTACTGAGAGATCATGGCTTGTCTATGTTCCAGCACAGAGAGTTAATGTAACTGACGCAAGAGTTGATTGGTGGAATTAGAAGGTTTATGGGGCAGAAGTAAATGTGTCGGAGCACGGACTTCAAACTGGCACTCAGGAATGGCACGAAGTGTAGCAGGATTCTCTTTTATCTCCTGGCTGTTGGCACCTGGTTCATCCACAAGGCGATGCTTGCTTAGTCATCCTTAAAAGTACAAAGGATACAGAAAGACATGACATTTAAAAATGCTCTAAATATTTTCAAAACTCAAAGTATCACTGTGAACCCGATGTTCACACCTGGCATTAACAAAACGACTAGGGTTTCTGATTATGGACAGTACAGGCAATGCTAATCACAGCTGTAAAGAGGGTCCAGTGCATCGTTACTCAGACTACTTTTGGAGGAGGTCACGCGTGTAGAACGTCTTTCGTCGCCTCCCCTTGCGTTTGTTCCGTGTGTTTGTTGTGTTAGCTGTCTTTAACATATATGATGTACGTGTTGGAACTAAACCCTGTGAACTGTTTTTGTTTTTTTTCTTTCTTCAGAACTTGTAAACACCAGCCGCAAACACCAGCTTTACATTATGTTAAATTCCATGATGAATGGACCAATAGAAATAATCAAAAATTACTTTGTTTTTTTACATTATCTGACAGTAAAAGTGAAGAAAGTTATTTTTCTGTTGTTTTTTTATTGGTTAATCCAAGTTTTTGCCCTGACAGTCATGACTGTCCAGACGAAGTATATAACAGGGTATAAGGGTATGAACAGACCCTGAGATGTTAATACCAGGTTTGAACTGGGCCTGAGATGCTCTTTATTTTTGAAACGGCGGAAGAGAGAGATCTCACCCATTCCTCTTCATCCACTCCCTCAAACAACTCCTGTGGCAGTGGATCTTCTCGGTTCCCCAGCTTAGCCACCATGGCACTCAGAAGCTGCAACAAACACACAAATACAGGTGTGACAAGAACCCTGACAAACCTCTAATGAATCTTTACACAGTTTGATGCAGACCTCTTCTTTTTTCTGATCGTCGGTCTTCTCCTCGAGGTACACGGAGGAGGGCAGGTACTTCCTCACCGGAGCCTCCTTAGGAGCCTCACTCACTGAACGGGGAGCGACAGACAAAGTTAGGAATAGAGAACACTCGATGGATGCTGAGAAACAGATATGAGAGCAGGCTGTGCTGCAGTACCGGGGCTCATGTCTTTGGGCTGCAGGCTGATCTTGCGGTGTTGGCCGTCAGAATCAGAAAGCCAGGCAGCAGCAGTCAAAGCTGGCTCCCACCACACAGCTGTCTCTGGGAACACATCATCCTGGAAGAACTCTTTCTGTACACAGTAACCACATGTAAAGAATTTACCAATGAACTCTTGTCTTAACAGTGCACCAGTTAAAATCCGTGGAAAACAAGCATCTCTACAAGAACATGTTTGGACCTTCTAGTATTTTTCAGTGTGTTCCAGGCCAAGCACCAGAGGGACAGTTTAGTTGCTCATGCAGACAAAGTGACTGCTTTTTGCCACATGTGCCCGATATAAAAAGCTACGCAGATTAACATGAATAGGTTTGCATGCATCACTCTGTATAGGCTGCATCACAGGGCTGTGCTGTATATTGTGAGAAGACACAATTTGTAAACCTTGCTGTAATTTCTAAATCTTGCTGTGGTTCCTCTCTTGATTCTCAACCTGAATGTGTGGTGCCTTTGGACAGATATAGATTTCTGGTGTATTTTTCCCTGGCCCATCAGTGGTCTTCAGATGCTCCACTCAAGATTTACCCCTGGTGCTGGACCTGGTGTGTTCACTAAAGACCTGCTAGATGGCAGAGTTGTATTGACTTGACATGAAATCAAGTGTAAGGTCACTCACTCGGACACGGGGGACTTTGAAGGCCACGGGCTCGATGGTGGTCTTCCCAACCCGGATGGCTCGGGCCATCTCTACATCACGCACATCACATTCCGTTTTCGGCAAGAAGCACAAGCCCTGATCCCACAGAGGAGAACTGTTTTAGGAAAACTGGGCAGGTAAAATTAAGACAGAGACAACAAACTGGAAGGCTTACAGTACCTTGTGTGGCTCAGAAGAGTAGAAGCTGCTGCACTCCATTAAATAGGGGGCCTCTGACATGATTTCATATATATACACACGTGTGTCACCCTAAATAAAACAGAAGTGGGGTGAAAATGCGAGTTTACAGCAACATTAACACTGAGTGATAACTTCATGAATTTGTTTCATTTCACTTTTGCCATATTAAAACCAATTGGTGTTTTACATGATGAGACACATTATTAGGTACACTTACCTTGTATCTAACATATAAAGCGTGCACACACACGTGCGCATACGCGCGCGCGCACAATTTTTCTGCATTATGATTTCAGAAATCAAAAGACAGAAAAATACCATGAGATAATGAGTAAGCCATTAACTTATGCACATGTATGGGTTGTATTTTTTGAACTCTCATCTGGATTTATTCCATGAGAATTTTGGCACGGTCAATTTCATCAAAACAACTGTTTTACTGTCAAAAGATCAGCTAAAAAGCTAAAAACAGATTTGAATTTAGCCCAAAAATCACTGCCCAGAGAACTACATCCATATTCTTGAGTTACAACTCTGTAATCAGGGAATACACGTAACGGTGTTATGAATTGAGAACATAAAATATGACAGCTTATGTTGCTGTTGCTAAACAGCTAAAACATTGTCTCATTTATGTGATGCTAATTTTAAATGACATCTGGTAGCATAGTTTTAAAAAGCCCATCATATCCTGCCGTTGTCACATTTAGTTTGAGTTTCAGTTCAGTTTTGTTTTTGTGACGTCTCGGGTCAGCGGCTGCTAGAGGCCGCCTCTGTTTAGTATATGTTGGACTTTTATTTTGGAAGTTTACATCAGGGTTTATTGTGTACAGGGTCTTGTTTTTGTTTTCACCTGTTGGTCTTTATTGGTTTAGTGATGAGAGGTTCTTATTGGTTCAGTTCTGTATCGTGTCGTGTATTTAAATTACCCCTGAGCATTGTGTGTTTGTCAGTTCTCCGTCACAATACTCCAGAGGTGTACCTGTCTTTTATGTTAGCATATAAAAACAGTATTGGCCATCGAGGCTGTTTTG
This sequence comes from Brycinus macrolepidotus, assembly GCA_037974445.1. Classification (NCBI taxonomy): domain Eukaryota; kingdom Metazoa; phylum Chordata; class Actinopteri; order Characiformes; family Alestidae; genus Brycinus; species Brycinus macrolepidotus. The sequence goes on from JBBPCZ010171362.1 coordinate 7,848, forward strand.
TTTTGTATTGTGGGTGAAATAAAGACCTTCAAAGAAGTATGGAACTCTGCGCCTGCGCCTCATTCATGGACGGGTACACGCATGATGTGACAGTTTTGAAGGATATTTACAGTGTGACATTGATGTTATAAAATGCTGTAATAATGTTAACATTTGTTTTGATGGAAAATTACATAATGTGAAATCAGAAAAGGGAAGGGAACATGGAGGTCTTCTTCCTTTGCTTCTACTAACTAAACAGTAACTGAAGTAAACTAAGTTATAAAATGTTAATAGTAGTAACAGTAAATTCTGTACAAAAATGGAGTATTTTTTGTCTATTTTTCACTCTTAACAGCTGTGAAAAATAAAGAACTGATCAAGGAAAGATTGGGCCATTTTTCTTTCATTCTTTTTTATCAGACAAGACGTTGATCTTTTGTGTTTATGTACCCTTATAGTCTTTTCTTCTCATCGGCGCATGTTAATATACACCCAGAAACATTTCGATACATTCAGTAATCCAAAGTATTTAGAATACATTTTTCACATAGAGTGAATGGAATATGTTACAAATTACATTTTAGGGCATGCATTTTGTAATCGGTAGTGGAATACATTTTGAAAGTCACCTTACACTGTCTGTAATAGAGTGTAACTATTTCTATACTGAAGTCTCCTATTTGAAAAAGAATGTGATTTTGACAGAGATTAGTTTAAAATATGTATTTCCTAAGACAGGCAGAGCTGTCAGCTGCACACACTCCGTTTGTGTCGAACTGTACCTTCCCAGTGAGAAAGATGACGCTGGTGTCAGGGTCATAGAATGGGATGAGGGTCGACGGTGACACATCAGTCGACGCAGTAGCGAAAGCTCCACTGGCCAGGGACTCAGCGGAGTACAGGTAAAGCTGTCTCTCACTGCGACTGCAGGAAAAACGAGATTTATTCATCAGAATATTGGCTGGCATTAAAAATAAATTGCCAGTCAAAATAAACACTATGACTCGTGTGGAACACTATCTTTTGTAGTGCTTACCAGTCAAACCCTGACACCAGCAGGCACCTGCCATCACACACCCAGACTATGCGGCCGCCTCTGTGGCCCTCGGGCCCCGGACCCTCCTGTGGGAAGCGAGAGTTAGAAATCGATAATGACGTATAGTTAGGGGTCTCAGTCAGGGTTTCTGTTGCTGTACTTACCTTCATGGGCTCAGTAGACTTGCGAGGGTCATACAAACGCACTTTCCCATCTTTACACACAGTAGCCAGGAACTTGCCATTGGGACTCCAAGCCATCCCAAATATCTGCAAGAAGGATCATATGTGGCATGCCACTTCAGTACCACACAGTTTGCCATGAAATTCAAAATGAGCCAATATTTTTCATGAAATCGCTAAATGTCCCACTTTCAGCATTTGATGCGTTGTCTATGTTCTGTTATGAATAAAATATGGGTTTATGCGATTTCCATATCATTGCATTCTGTTTTTATTTACAGTTTGCACAGTGTCCCAACTTTTTCGGAATGTGAGGCTGTATATATTTTTGCTTTAAATGGATATTAAAGAAATATATATATATATATACACACCAACATATAGTTTCAGCTGAAATCTGAAACTGAAAAGTAATAAAATGATTCTGTGCAATTGTGCAGTTCAAAGATTGCTAGTGACTTTAGGCTGTTGTTTCAGTTGTGGCAGGATAGAATCAAATCACTCCGAGTTTATAATGTTTATAAAGTTTATAATGTTTAAATATAAATCCTATAAGAATGATAGACTGATATTATTTGGTCTTATCCTTGTGTAGATTATGGTAATGATATTCATTTACTAATCCCTGTGCTTTGTACCTATGTTTGTAATTTTGGTGTATTGCAGACCCCTGGCAAGACTACCCATTCCACCGTTTAAGGATGTCAACTGCATCAGACACTTGGATTTCACTTAATTCCACTCACGTGTCCACCATATTCTCCAACTGGAGTAATATCTATAGGGTTATTCCGCCAGCCCAATTGATACCTAGGAAGTCATCTTGTTTTTGTAAAAAGTGGTCCTTCGAGCCAGATGAAGTCATTACTGAGGATAACAGAGTCTGGGGATAACAATGTTGGAGCTGATTTACAAGTGGTACAAAGTCCAGACACCTCCTTGGAAGATTAGACTTACATCACACCTGTTTGATTTCGCCTTTGACTGCTTCCCCACAGCTCAGCTGCATCAATCACACCCACCTCAAGAAGACAGGAAGTGACAACCCAGTTTAGATCATAGTCATGTCTCCCTGAGGCCTAGGTCTGATGCTTCACATACAGCGCCTTTCCTATATCCAGTACGATAAGTGAGTGCAGTCTCACAGCCCTGTAGGCTGCAGTGCTGGATGAGCAGGTGAAACCTCTTGAACTGAAGCAGCTACATCAACAACTCCAGGAGGAAGACTGTGCTGAATAGGACTGCCAGCATCTGGATGCTCAAGCTAGAGAAGCAGTGCTGCACCAAGAGTTAGCCCGTGAGAACTGGGAAGTTATTACAAGAAGAATTCAGTCGCAGTGTCGCCTCAAGATGAGAGAGACTGAGCTGCCGCTCTAGGTATTGACAGGCGGACACAACCACAGCGTCCAGAGCTGTGAGTGAAGCAGGCTTCTTCTGCTGTCCCCACACTGCAGCTACTGGGACAGTCCCTCTCCAGCAGCCAATGACTGGATTCCCTGCTCTTTCAGAGTTTCGATCTTTACTACCAACAAGCTACATATCGAGAAGTGTAAGGAACACTCTTACCCCGCATACCTATTTCACTCCAGAGCTCTCAATAACCAGCATGCTTCATGAGTTGGGAACGAAGCAGTGTCCAATATTAAATCTTTGGTTTCAGCACGCCTTGCTGCTTGTGCTGATACCAAGGTTTCTAGAGCGCCGTCTCCTGTATCCAGAGCATCTTCATACCTTTCCAGGAGAACTTTTCCCAACCCCCTACGTTATCTCCTCATCCCTCTAAACGACCCATTGATCCAGCCAACCCAGTGACATGCAGTTTGCGGTCTCCTCCTAGTGGGAATGCCGCCACCAGTCTCTCCGAACCAATGCCTTCAGGGGATCGTGACATTCATAGCAGTCACCAATCTGCTGAACAGCTGCTGGGTTGTATCTGCCACCCGGCTCTGCTCCTGTACCTTACTCTGACCTGATGACTGCTTCATTATTCATTCAGAAGCCTACGTTGCCTACCTTTGAGAGGGTCAAAATCGCACTTGATAATCTAATGAACATTCACGAGCATCTGAATGAAGAGCACAAATGTCAGGTTTTACTGGGCCGCCAGGTGCATTGAAACTTGCCACGGCCTACATGCACGATCAGAGCCGTACACTAGAGCACTCCGAACTCTACAAGAGAAGTATGGATAGCCGTGTCAGCTAGTACAAAGAGACTGGGGCAGTATTCTGACCTCTCCGGCAGTTAAGTATGGTGATGCCGAAGCTTTGAACAAGTTCTCAGTGTTTGTCCACTCCTTGGTGGAAATAAATAAGTCATTAGGCTGCTAATGAGGCCACACTCTAAGTCCTTCTCTCCTTGTAGTGCTGCTTAGATTCTGCCAGTGACTGGTGGTGGTCAGTGGTCATACCAAATCCACGTTCCATCAGACGAGGCTTCTTCCCATTGACAAGCCAGTACCCAGCTTCATTCGGAAGGATTTGGTGAGAACAGAAAAAACAGCAGCGTATAAACAGCAGGTGTTGCTCTTCAGCAAAACTTCGTCAGTCCTTTTGTTCCATCTACACACTTTGGCGAGATGTGCAAGACAACAAGGCAGGCAAAGAAGACATCTTGGAATCCTCTCGGACAGGTGTTCTAGGTGGGCAATTATCTGTAGAGCCTTGGGACAGGGACTGAAACCTGGGATCTCGTGAACAAGGTGAGGACACTGCTCTCTGTGGGTGGCTTTGAGATTAGACAACAGGCAAACAACAACATCACTGTCACCGACAGCCTACCCAGTGAAGCTCAAACCAGAGAAATACATGAAGGGTCACTCAGCCCGCCCAACCGATACCTAGTAGGTAACCTTCCCTCAATAAAAGCATCTCTCAAGTAAGAGTAGCAATATGATTTTAAGGCGATGTTACAGAACCTAGAAATTGAGGCTATATGTCTTATAATATGAAACAGCAGCTGTTTTGTTTTTACATTTGTAAAACTTTAGCTGGATCTGGTACCAGCAGAAGGCCGACAGTGAAGAGAGAACAGAACGCTTACTTGGTCTTGGTGTCCACTTAGTTTCTTCACCTCCTTTCCAACCTCCAGGTCCCACAGTCGGACCGTCATGTCATATGAGGAGGAAACCAGCAGACCGGACGCGTGGGGGTGGAACTTGATAGAATAGATCTTCTCAGTGTGTCCTGTGATTAGTCGAGGCCCCATTATTACCTTGAACAGCAGAGGGTGATTCTGTACTAGACAGAGGATGAGTGTTGTAGTTTTCTTACCCTGCAGAATGCGCTCGGGTTCAGTCACTGTCTTCACCAGTCCACCTTCCGGAACCTTCCACACACGAATCTTTGCATCATCACCGGCTGGCAAGAGATTGAACAGATTAATACTTTGCTCATGTTATAACATGCAATCACAAATGAATGAATATTGTATTATATGCATTCAGACAGATCCAATCCACTTAACCAGCCATTTTTCCGTTATCGTGTGTCCATGATAACTGTTTATGCATTACCTCAGAAGCAAAGAAGATATCAATACTGTTTAGGCTGCTAAAACTCTGACCAGAGTTTTTTGGCTGGAATAGACAGGCTTTAAGACATTCAGAACTCACAATGAATTTTACTTTACATTTAAAAATGCTGAAAACCACACAAAGATCAAATCGTACAGACTGTTGGTTTAAATAAGTAAGGAGAATTTACCAACAACCAGCTTGTGTGGGTCGAAGGGGTCCCAGCAGAGGTCAGCCACGCTGACTGAGTTCTGAATGGTTGGTAGGGTGGTGTCTGGCAGCTTCCCAGGCTGAGAAAGCTGATAATACATACACCAGTAAGTTATTTTTATGGTACACATAGACCAGATGTCTTCTTTCAGAATTTTTTATTTCCTTATTCCCAAAAATCACAAAATTCAGACAAAAATCACTAAAAATTCTTCAGTTGCAGTATGTATGAACACACTGAATTACTCACACTTAAACAGTAAACCAGGCAAACTGGTGTCTTTTCTGTGATGAAAGTTGCAAAAGGTTAAAGTATCAGTGCAAAACGAAAGGTGAATGCAGAACAGCACCTCAAGCACCGCGATCTGCCCTCCGGTGATAGCCAGGGGCACAGCCACACGCTGCCCATTGGCACAGAAGCCATCACACTCGCCAGGCGTGGTCAGACTCATCCCGCGCAGATTGGTGATGTGGGTGTCACGGTGAAGAACAGTGCCCTGGATGTGACGAAACTTTGAGCTTGGGCCTGCAAAAAGAGGAGGGGCGCTTTTAGTAGTGCAGTAATTTGGGGCAGCTGGAGGCCTAGTGGTTAGGGTCCCTGTAATCAGAAGGTTGTGGGTTCGAATCCCAACACTGATTCATCACTGAGGTACCCTTGAGCAAGGTACCGTCCCTACACACTGCTCCCCGGGTGCCCCTCGTTGGTGGCTGCCCACTGCTTCACTTGGTGAATGGCTTAAATGGAGAGAAAGAAGTTCACACTGTGTGCTGTGCTGTGGTGTGTTCACGTGTGACTATAAGGGGCCACTTTACTGTAATCAAACTGACTGGCACAATGTTCAGGTAGTAGGTGAGGAAAGTTACCCAGCATGCTCTGGATGGCACGGGAGCCCTGGCTGGGGCTGGGCAGGAAGCCAGAGGACAGGCCACTGGTAGAGGAAGGTGAGCGAGATGGGGGGGCACTACTGCTGGGTGTGCTCAAGGGACTGCTAGAGGTGGAGGGTTCCTGAGAGAGAGAGAGAAATTAAGAGCTGAAAATGAGGTTCTGAGATGAAAACGAGGAAACTGCTGCACACTTTGTTCTCCTTTTCCACAAACCTCTTTACTCTTCCCACGAGACAGTGCCACTGCAGAGGGTGGCTCAGTCTTGCCCTTCGGTCTCCGGTCTGGGTGCAGGCTGACTCTCTCCACCTGTCGGAAATGAGAGGGGTATAGAACACCAACACCCTAAGCTCTGAATCTTTATCACGTTGATGAAACCACTTATTTAAAAGCCAGTCCTGTTAGTGAGCACTGGGACCAGCCCGTACCTGCTTGTTCGCTCCCTGCCACCACTCGTCTGCTCCCATGGCCGCCACGTGGCCCAGGGTGTCAGGGTACAGGTCGGCATGGAAGTCCTGCCCTGCCTACCAAGCACATGCACATTTACGCATATATGGTCATTACAAATCTGTCAGGTAATTTTAAATTAGGCTTAATTTTAACCACGATTTTCATTCAGACTCTAACAGGCATACAAATACATACTGGAGGAGGAACAAACCACAGACACGCGACAAGAAAAAGGACGCGAAATACTTGATGTACTGCTTGTATCCGCTGTCAGTACTTAAATATGGATAACCTGGTGTAATGACTTACACTTTAATAAGCAATGGAAAAAAGAATAGTCTTTTTCCTAAAGTCAAATGAAAAAACCAAGGAATGTGTTCAAGCTCTTAACCGTGTTTGTAGAGGAGGCAGCTGTCTCACTGGTATCATCAGGCTCAGCGAATGCTTTCATGATCAAAAATCCAGTCAAAGAATAACAGATTTTTTTTACGGCTTGATGTAAACCCTAAGGCATAAACTCTTCATGTATTCCAAGATGATAACTGGCCCATATACACTATTAAAATGGGAATTCCACCATTTTTTTCAAAATTTCTGCATAATTCAATGATTGGTACGTAAACAGTCATTCATAATGGGTTGATGTGAAATGCTTTGCAGAGAAATGTACTGATTTGGAGTTTCTTTAAAAGGGTGGTGATAAGAACCTTGGATTGCATGAATACAAAGCAAACATTCATTGTATAAACTTCACCAGGGTTCCCACACCTCAAAACAAACATAAAAAAATCAGAAGATTTTTAAGGGCTTTCCAGGCCCAGTTTCCTCCAATTCAAGAGTTTCTGACAAGAATCAAGGTTAATTACTGTTACAACACTGTTTGCTTATTGGTAGCTTTATTGCTGGCTTGGTGCAGCTTAACCTGCATCATTCACCCTCAGTCACTCATGGTGACTTTCTCAAGATGCAGGTGGCACATGAAACAAGGATACACAGACGGTGGGAGAGACACACATGCAGAGAGAGGAACAGCCTATTTACTGACATGAAATAAAAACAAAACCAAAAACCACTCAGCTCCAAACTTTCAGCTTCTGTTGTTACACAAAATATCAAGGACCTTCAGTGACCTGTGTCTGTTTAGGTCTATTTTCAAAAAACTTTAAAGGCTTTGATTTTTCACATTCAGAGATTTCAAGGACCCGTGGGGACAGTGCTACATGTACTTTAATTTATAATGATAATGGTAAATCTAAAAAAAAAAGTGGTATGCAGTAAATAACCCAAATAAAACTCTGACATGAATAGAATATATAAAATATGTTTTTGGCCATATGCCATAAATACTTCAAAATAATGTCCCAGGCATTAGACAGTGTATTCGGAACTATCTGATGTAAGTTTTCTGTGAAGCAGCTTTTAAAGTCAGGCTTGAACGCTTAGAACATCTTTTACTGTCACTTAGTGAGCAATGCTGATTCACCAAGTTTCTCTAAAATAGTGCATATTACAGCATCTCTCTGAGTGACTCTTAACCACTTAATTATGTAGAACCTTTGAAAAAACGGTAGAATTTCCCTTCTGTGAAAACACGCTTAGTGAAATGATTGAATTCAGTCTCAGACACTGAGCGAACAGCATCAGGAATGAGCAGCATCTGATCTTTACCTTGCGAGGCACCTGGTAGCTGATGGGAATGATGAAGTTTTCTGTCAGTTGGACCACCCGGACCACCTCACAGCAGCCCACGTCCAGAGCCAGCTTGGGCACCATGGCAATGCCACGCGTGGAAGCATCACTCAAGCAGTGACTGACTGCAACGCACAGACACGTGAGTGAGAGGGCTGAACATACACCATTTCTGATCTACAGTCAGTTTATACTTCACAATCTCTACTATATGACTTAACATTTTATATTCGGATTATATACACCATGATTCGAAAACACTCTGGTTTATCTCACCCTGAGAAAGGAACGGCTCGCTTGTGGTCACCTCAAAGCAGTCGATCACACTGTCGCCCTGATTAAAAAACACAACTTCTCATAAACGCATTCAGTCTCAGCAGTGAAACAATCTCTTATCAAGACAACAAATCTTACATCTTTCTCTAAACTTTCTTACAAAGGAGTGAGTGTAAAATTATTTACATTTTTTTTTTCCAAAAACAATCATCTTCGTCAGACTCCCTGACAAACTTTACATTGTTTTTATTGTTGTATCATTTATGGCAGAAAAGAGGCACAAAAAGACAGAAATCAAGCTGTGGAGAAAGTCAAAAGTCATGATCTTAAATCAGGGCTTATGATGGAGCGTGATGTAGAACCCTTAGAAACACTCCAAAAAAGGCATATTATATATTTATGGTATATATATATACACACACATATATATATA
>JBBPCZ010171380.1:0-16497 GCA_037974445.1 Brycinus macrolepidotus
TGTGTGTGTGTGTATACATATATATATATATATATATATATATATATATATATATATATATATATACACACACACACACACACACACACATACAGTTCAAGCTTGCAACCATGTACAAAAAAAGCATACAAATGGAATTTAATCGCTCAAAGCATTTGTTTTTGCACTTATCAACTAAAGTGAGAAGATCACGATATCGTGAATTTCTTCAGACAGATCCAGTTTAATTAGCACATTAATTAGCAAAGATTCCTCACTTTAATGCAATTAAGGCTCATTAGTGCAACTTACATTTGCATTATGAGATAAAAGGTGTAAATTGGAGGTTGGTGTCAGGGAGCGTTCTTTTTTGTTTTGGTTGGTTTTTTTTTTTATCTCCGGCAGGTCCAGGCACTATAGAACAGCTGTTATTTATCATTACCCATCATGCTGCCCAGAGTACTGAGCTCTTCGTAAGAAAGGGTCACACGACATCTAGATAAACAGGGATCTCCATTATCAGCCCAGAAATGAGGCTTTGAGCTGAACGCAGGTTTCTAATGATGGAGTATTTAATGGGAACGGCTGATTAGGAATCAAAGGTTCAGCCTTGGGATTTTAAAAGCACCTTTTTTATAATCTCAGCCAAAGCTCTCGCTATTAAGAGACTTGCATAGTAATGCATCACCCATAATCATCCTCACACATGTGCCTGTCCAGACCTCACCTGGGGACGTGTTTGAAGATGGGACAAGAAATACATTCATACAAGAATACAACTCTAAATAATTTGTAAAAATTACTCAACCAAAAGTTATTTGGAGCAGCACTGAAGAAGAATCACTTATGATTCCTTAGCCCTTAGAACACGAGCAGGATGGATCCGTGCCAGAAGCGTAACAAATGGTAAATTGTCGTCATACAGCAAAACAGCTCCTTAGATGGAAGTTCTCCCAGTTTGTGTTGATGCTCGAGGTATCAGATGTCATGCTGAGCTTTGTTTGGTGTTCCTGTGTCACATAGAACCAAAGTTATTGTGATTTAAAAAAACATGTAATTATAATAATAATCACTACTGGGGTTTAAAAATGGTGTCGCATGCAAATGAACATAAAGAGGATAAAGTCCGGAGAACATGAGGTCCGGAGAGCGGCCGAGTGGCGGCGCGCCGAGAGAAAGAGCAGGAAACGGTGAGCGTGTAGGAGAACAAACACCGATTTTAGACTGTTTTACACCATTTATATTTACTGAAGTCAGATTTTACTGATACACTCTGAGTTCTGAGGGTTAAATAACCTTTCATTGGATTTTCAGTAGAATTTCTGTACAAATGTGAGTTTGGAGGATCTTCTAGAACCAGAAGAACTACTGAGGAACTTTTATTTTTATGAGTGACTCAAGAAGAGGCATTTGACATAACTTTTTTTAACATTGTATGGAGGTTCTTTCAGCATTCTACAGGGCCTTCAGGTTGACAAATCACATTTAGAACAGTAGTTCTAGATCCAAGCTGGTCCACGTCTGAACCAATTAACCCTTAGAACGGATTAGTAAAATCTGATTTCAACATGTAAAATGGTCTAAAACCAGTGTGCACTCTGCCATGTTTTTAATTATTTATTAAAATTATTTATTATTTTTACATATTTTTAAATTACAATAACTTTGGTTCTACATGACACAGGGACACCAAACAAAGCTCAGCATGACGTCTGACACCTCGAGCACCAACACAAACTGGGGGAATGTCCATATAAGGAGCTGTTTTGCCATATGACAACAATTTATGGATCTGTGTGGCATGCATTCTAAGGGTTTAAGTTTTTTTTTCTGTATCCATATGTCCAAGCTCAGAACTGCTGTGGAATTCATTTTTACTATATTTTTAATACATACTTTTCAGTATATTTTTTAATGAATTTTTCTAGGAGAGGCCTTTGACATTATGGATTTTATTACATTGTGTGGAGATTCAGAATTCAAAAGGTTCTTCAGATTGATGAATACCATTTAGAACATTAGTTCTATATCTTCTGAAAGGTTCTTTGGTTCTCAGACTGTCTCCTAGCGTCCCCAAGCTGATCCCATTAAAGGTTTTCTTCTAGAACCATATGTTCAAGCTAAGAACTACTGCAGAACTTTCATTTTCAGGAGTGATTCTAGGAGAAGCCTTTAAGATTATACTTTTTACTTTGTGTGGAGATTCTTTCAGCGTTCAAAAGGTTCTTCACAATGATACATCACATTTACAATATTAGTTCTGTATCTGTATCTATTCTTTGGTTCTCAAACTGACTGTTAAGATCCCCAAGCTGGCCCATGTCTGAAACAATTAAAGATTTTTCTTCTAGAACCTTAAATCCAGGCTTAGAGCTACTGAGGAACTTTTATTTTTAGGAATGATTCTGGGAGAAGAATCATATTTTTGACATTATACCATAATTGACATTGTGTGGAGGTTCTTTCAATGTTCCAAAGGGTCTTCATGTTGACGAATCAAATAGTTCTGTGTCCACTGAAAGATTCTTTGGCTCTTGAACTGGCCGCCAAAGTCCCCAAGCTGGTCCATGTTTGAACCAGTTAAAGTTCTTTCTTCTAGAACCACACATCCAAGCTAAGAACTACTGAGGAACTTTTATTTTTAGGGGTGTTTCTAGGAGTGGCCTTTGACATATACTGTATATTTAGATTTTTACTTTGTGAGGAAAATGTTCAAAAGGTTCTTTATATTTACAGCATTAGTTCTGTATCCACTGAAAGTTTCTTTCATTTTTAAACTGCTAAGGTAATCATGCTCTTCCACACCTGAACTAATTAGAGATTTTTTTTCCCCTAGAACCATCCATTCAAGCTAAGAAGTACTACCTTTGACATTATATCTTAATTTACATTGTATGGTTTTTTTTTCAACGTTCAAAAGATTCTTCAGTTGACAAATTAAATACTGTCTGTATCTATGGAAAGATTGTTTGGTTCTCAAACTGGTCCGTGGGGTCCCCCAGCTGGTCCACAATTCCCAACACACAACACACAGGGATTAAAAAACAAAAATTTGGAGAACCAGCTGTGGTTCTTCTCATGTGGTGCTCTGAAGAACCCTTTTTGACACCTCTACTGATCAGACAGAGGAAAAACAATTCTTGCAGAAGCTCACACTACATCTGAAATGGGCCTTAACAAGTGTTGTCATCACGCCAGGACGTTCTGGCAGCAGATCTGGTGACCTGATCGGAGATGAGGTCATGGGGAAAATAAGTGTCATCTGTAAGGATATCTGTACTCCAACAAAAATCCATTCCAGCTACTCGTCACATTCCGAAAATCCGACTCACGCACAGACATTTCGATTTACACTTTTATAAAAACCACCATGGATGTGGCACAGCACACCGGCGGAGGCTCTGCGGAAAATCAAATATAGATATGTTTACAGATATGCTCATGAATTTGGTGTCCACTTTATTGGAAACACCTTGGAGGTCTACTATACAGGTGGACAGTTACAGACTGTGGCCCATCGGTTGCTGGATGGCAGCCTCTTCTACACCTTTCATTCAGGACCACTGCTGACCAGATATTGTTTGGATAGTGCACAGCATTGACGCTGACATAGTGAAAGTCGTGGTAATGGGTGTGGCGCTGCTTGAGTGATGCCAGAAATTAGGAAATGGTGTAGATGGAAATTAGTTTGGAGGTGCCAAAAGCAGAGCTGGAACCATCCTATTCAGAGCTTCAGGAAAGTCATCAAGTCAAGTAAAGTTTATTTCTGTAGCCCAATATCACAAGGTCATTCAGTGTGCTTTACAGGAATAGAATAAAAATTTCTAAGAAATGTATTCTAAGAAATATGAAGCATAAAGGTAGTAGGAAGTAAAAAACAAAATAATTCATTGAAAATCAATAAAAGAAGATTAAGTGCAGTTATTAAAAAGAAGGTCTAGGAGAATAATGCAGTTTTTGTAAGTTTTTAAAGCTCCAGTTGGTGCAGATCTGACACTGATGGGCAGTTGGTTGGACAGCATAGTGGATAAACACCATTTCACCAGGTTTAGTTTCAGATCTTTTCTCCACTAGCTGAGCAGCTCCTGCAGATCTAAGAGACCCACCAGGATTATAAACATCAAACATATCAGAGATGGATTTAGGGCCCAAACAATTGAGTTACTTGTACACAGTGCAAAATGGTTTGAAAACAATTCTGCAACACGCACAAGGTTAGGTGGACACCTTTGAATCTGAAACACCACCTGAGGTAAAAAAATACAGGTCAGCGCATTAGATATTGCTGAACTTCTGCTTCTTTATTTGAAAACTGTTATCTTTATAAGCATTCAAGAGACCTAAATTGGATAATTCTTCTGAACTGTAAAAGACATTCGTAAAGACTATCAATTTAAGAATACATTTATATCTTTAACAGCATTAAAATATGTATTTTCGATCAACAAGAGTTAAGAATGTAAAAAGTCATACAACAAATATCCTGTATTTTTGTAAAAATCCATCAAAGTGGATTGTTTAATGCACTTAATAAACTTTTTAAATCTAACTTTTGTATCTGTTGTATTTAGTTAAGTGTAAATACTAAATACTAAACCTGAGTGATTCAGTAGGCTTGTTTGCAAAAAAACAACACAGTTAAAAATGTATATTATATAAGGAGTTATTACAGTTTAATTGTAATAGTTTAATTACATCGCAAAAGTCCTCATTGGGTAGAAGTTGTGGCTGTGGTGAGCGGACGCATGTCTTTTAGTAAAGAAAAGACTGGAATCCATGGTGTAGGTGGGACGCTGACTTCTTTGCTGTCGGGAACTTGGAAATTGTATCTACTCACTTTTTCATGGGCCTTCCCAAAACTGTATTCTGTCTTTACTATTGCCCAACAGATTTAACACGCTCAGTTGAGCCGAACGGACGCCGACAGTGGCAACGATTGGCACCAGATGCTCAACAACAGCCAAATGGCCCAACTGCCAACATGATATATAATGTGGGTCAAGTCATACAACTATTTTCTCCTCTACTCACAGGCTCAAATGTGGTACAGACTGAAAATATTTACACCGTCCACCCAGTTTCTCCACTTATTTCAAAGAGCTTTGAGTGAGAGCTCAGTATGCAAATCTCAGTGTGTGCATAAACTTTTGACTGGTAATGTATTTCCCAAACTCTTGTTTCCTCCCACAGTCCAAAGATATGCACATCAGGTAGACTGGACATGCATTATCCATCCATCATCTGAGATACTAGATACTATTCACACTATACTGTTAAATTGTTGTATTGTCTATTTATTGTATTGTTTCTGTCATTCCTGCCACTTTGTTCAGTGCTGTAACTGCCTCTGGTACAATAATCACACTTATGGTGCAACACTAGTCACTCTGGAAGGTTAATGTCACACTATACTGTTACACTGCTGTATTGTCTATCTATTGTATTGTTTCTGTTGTAGCTTGCACTCTGTGGAATGTTGAAATATGTTGCACTGCTGCTCTTGGAGAAACATCTCAGCTCACTATGTAAGTGTTCACAGCTGCTGATAACATTAAAATAATATTAAACCTTGAATAACCAGGGTTCCCGGTGTGTATTGGAGCCAATCCTAGCTCTTATAGGTATAGAAACACCCTGGACAAGTCACCAGTCCATCATACACACAGACAAACACACTCACACCTAGGGGCATTTTAGGATCTCCAGTCCACCTGACGTGCATGTCTTTGGACTGTGGGAGGAAACCAGAGCTCTAGCAATACACTTCTGGTCAAAAGCACACACTGAGATTTTGGATGTTACCCACTTAATATTTACTAATTCATGGTTTGTTTACCATTTGAGTTTCTTTACTAGCCAGAAAATGTCATTTTTTTATTCATCACTACTGACCTATAAAAAGCCACTTAATATAAGGTAGATCATCAGACGAGTGTTAAATATTTAATGAGTTATTAAGTGATGAAACAGTTAACAAGTGCATTTAAAGTTAAAGGACAGACTAGAATTTGACAAAGCGCCACCACGCAACGAGATAATAGGATGACAGACATGCACTGTTAAAGATTCTTTCATCTTATAAAGGAAACTTAATTGGCAAATTTTCATTTATAGTTGTTCACTGAACAAGAATAAAAATCTGCAGCTTATGACATAATAAATGGTAAAAACCTGCGGTGAGCAAAAGCTTGTGACTGGTAGTGTTATATGTGTAAAATTAGAGCATGCTTTTATTAGTGATAGCAGCGACTCCAAGCAGTTGAGATTTTGGGTTAAAGACTGTTTGCTTTTTCATGAAGTCCATCATTTTTAAACTTTATTTTCATGCTCCTACCAAAATTAAAAGGCTAAAAGTCTCATAGATCACCTCGCCACCTTACTTGTCCTGGAATTGGGGGAAAAAAAAAACAAACGAATTCACAGAGCGCTGCTTAACAAAGCAAAACAAGCGACAAACAACTCTTCCAGGTGGGAGTAAATAACATCAGTTGGTGAGGAATAAGCTGTAGCATGATTGATAGCTTCCAGCTGCATTCATTTCCATGTGTTTTTCCCCAGTGAGAGACAGTGGAGCCGGCCAGCCAGTTCTTATGTTTTATTGGAACTTTCCGCTTGCCTCCTGCATCCCCGTACTGGCAGCTTCCCCTGAACCATCGACAGGAAGCAAGGACACGCTTGGCCCCTGACAAATCAGCATTGGCAAATGCACTAGGTGTGAAACACATCACTGTCCAGACGTCAATATTGCCAAGCAGAGTCAGGCCAGCGCAGCCTATAGCTGAAGGTTAGATGTGTTATTAGTGTTACGGTGTCCTAAAGTGTCATAAATATGAATGAAAAATGATTCTCTGCATCTTGAAGGGAGTCGATGTTTACACTCGGATGTCACTGGGGAAGAAAATGGAGGGATTTCAGAAAACGTAGGATTAGATGGAAATCCTCGACTGCATTATCATTAATGGAGCTGCTTAGAGCCTCAGTGCTCGAAAACATCTAAAAAAAAAAAATGTGTTGAATTTACTGCACCCGAATAAATGCCATACTGTGATGCTCAGCTACTGTTTTAATCACATAAAGGAGGAAAATCGTTATCAGAACAACAAAGGATTCATGAACGAATGTTCATGAACCAGAAATGAAACAAAATTAAACATCCATTACTTCTGTGGGCAAAAGGAAGGCCTCATTAAACTGGAAGGACTGGAACACAATGAGACCAGGCAGGTGTATGAATATAGGAAATGGCCTATAAGTTGTTCTCTGAGATTGCTATGAAGGCCTGGTTATCTGGCTAACAAATTATTTCCATTAAATGCGGTTTATGTTGAGGAAGGTTTGGTAGAAAGATAAGTTTACCTCAAAATTGTGTGACAGAGGTTAACCCTCAGCACCTGAAGTGCAGCACTGCTAAAACATGGTCTTGTACAAAAGTACTTCTTTACTTAAAGGTTCCGTGTCTCCAAGTTCACAGTGGAACTTCAGATGTCACAGAACATTCTGTTCAGCTGTTGTGTCTCTCAGAGAATGAAGCTTGATCTAAATGATCCTTGTTTGGATACAAATGATCCAGTTTTGATGAAGGGTTTTAGAATGCCATGCACTGCCTCCTGCAGAACCCTTCAGTTTAACCAGGGTTTGGTGCTGAGGAAGCCCCTCTTTGCTTAGAAGAACAATTTGATTTCTGACACATTCTCCATTGACCATTCTTTGAGTTTTCCTGCTCACTTGTACTCCAGACTAGGTTGACCGCCATCGAGGTCTCATGCTCACCTCTCCTGACTTTCATTCACCATGGACCACCTGCATCCTCTAAGCAAAGTTGGATTTACAGACTCTAAGTGATCTTCTGTGGCTGACTTTGGACTCTACTGCTAAGTGGTTAAGTCTGTATATAGGCCCTGTTTACATTTGATGTTAAAAGGCATCCTGGGCGATCAGGTCACAAGTTGATGGTGTCAAATACAAGTCTAAATGAACAAAAAAGATACATCATGATCTGATCACTCAAACCACTCACCAATGTGGTCTGGGATTCATGTGACCACAAATCAAGCCAAGTAAGTTAATTGTTGTTTCAGGCATGCACACAGTATACAGTGAAATGAAGCAACACTCCTCCAGGACCATAACATTCCTCCAGGTCCATGGTGGAACACAATAACAGAAAGGGAAACACCACAAGACTACACACATGCAGACAGGACAAAATACACTGAGTGTGAAAAGAGCTGGAAACAGAAAAACACAACAGCAACAAAACAACAGGACAAGACAACACTTAGTGCAGTTGGGGACTGAATGAATACAATATAACAGATACTGTATTCTATCAGTGGGATTGTTAAGTGTGCACAAATGCAGAATGTACAGAATGTATACACTGTACTTGAATTCATGCAAGCTCATTTTCTTTGGTATAAGCAGGGTAAATACAGTAATAATTTAATTTAAATAATTAGTTAGGTTCTAAGAAAAAATCTGCGAACTACTGAGGCCGCGAACTCCGAACCGCAACTTCGTGGGGGTCGACTGTATGCCTTAAAGCCAAAGACAGCAAGAGCAAATGTGGGTGTTGTGGGAACATCCATCAATTTGTCCTGTGGAAAGAGATGTTGTAATCTGCTGATGGTGATATCTAGTAGACACAAGTGTAGAGGGCTGTTTTCTGGCTGTCCACTTGTGATCTGAATGCGCAAGACACTTTTTAAACCAAGTGTAAACAGGGTCATTGACTGCTCTTCATCTCCATAGTGATATTTATTATTCTTTCTTGATATCCAGTGTCAACCAGAAGAGGACAGGTTCCTCTGTTGAGTTTTGGCTCTCCTGAGGTTTCTTCCTCCAGCTTTAGGGAGTTTTTCCTGCCTCTGTCGCCCTCGCCTTGCACCCTAGGGGCTGGATTTAGTTAACTTTAGGAAAGTGACAAAGCAGTAGGAGGCTTTCTTCAAGACTAGAGGAGCTCCAGAATCAACCACAATCACCAACTGCTCATCTGACAGGTTTCACTTCTGCTGATAAGCAATTCCCTAATTAGATTCAGCTGATGGGGAAATGGAGAGGCCAAGCCGATGGGTTGATTTGTCCAAAGTAAATAAAACAAATAATACAAGGAGTAAAACTAATTAAAACACAATATTCTAATGAACTGAGATATTGAAACATAGTTTGAAAAGACTATAAGTAGAGACAAGCAGAGAAATAGAGAAGTTTGCAAAAGTATGCTGTACATAGAGGAGGTCCCTAAGCAAAGCATACAGCACTGCACACACACACACACATGCACAAACTTATACAAACTACAAGCTTTTAAATTGGTCTGGACGCTCGGTTTCTCACAGTCTCGTTAGCTGGACAGTAGTTCATTATCTTTCTCTGCAGGACTCGGGGACTCGTGCTGCTCAGGCAGCCTGAAGTATCGGATCACACGAGCTCCGCTGGAGTGAAGAAAACGGAGCTGAAGGAACCTAAACACGTGTCTGAAATGTACGAAAGTTAGGGCTCACTGGCTTAAGTTATGATTTCTTTTTTTTACATCAATATATATATCTCCCCCCTCCCTCAGCATAGCTGTCCTCTATCTCTCTCTCTGGGTGGGTAGGGTGGTCCTCCCCCTCCCCCATCACTCAGTATAACTGTCCTCTCTCTCTCTGGGTGGTTAGGGTGGTCCTCCCTCTGCCCCATCACTCAGTATAACTGTCCTCTCTCTCTCTGGGTGGTTAGGGTGGTCCTCCCTCTGCCCAATCACTCAGTATAACTGTCCTCCCTCTTCAAGATCACTTAGTGTGATATAATATCTCAGGAACTGCTTAAGCTAAAAGGCTGAAATTTGGTGTGTTTACACTCTGCTACATTTGCTCACATCTCCTAAAGTTCCATTTGGTTTGCTCAAGAAAATGACTGCCAATGGCCAATCAAAATTCAGCTGTGTTAATGGCCAACAGCTCACTGTGGTTTGTTCTTAGTGGCATGTAGATGCTACTTGCCCAATGTCAAACAAATCAGCCGGCACTACAACAATCTACAACAGTTCTACCCATTGCTGTAAGTTTTTTAGGTTGTGCACTGGCCTTCCACACTAAAATTCAACAATCCGTTACTTTGTGTTGTGAATTGTTCTTGTATTTGCTCCGATTTCACCATTGGACTGCAGAACAGCTAAACATCTCCTTGTCAGTGAGACAATGTTCACCTCGATGCTGGTGTCACTCATTTGACTTTCACTCGTTCGTCAGGATGATTATGTTTGTAGCACAACAGCACGAGCTGTGGTTGCTATGGTTACATTATTGTAGCAGTTATGAATGAATATGGGGGACAATAAGTGCTTCATAAAGATGGTTTATAAAGGCGTGTAACCAAAACATCAGCTTTTGGTCGTTTGCTGGTGTTGCTTTGACATGTGGCAGGTTACACAATAGTTGCGCAAAATGTAAAGATTTTTTTATAGCATCAAACAGCGAGTGTGTGTTTCTTGGTTGTGTGTGTTGTGCTCTTGAGTGTCCTGCACGGCACTCTGTCCGTCATTTGGTGTGTCAACTGTTGGGCCGCAGCCCGAGTTTAGTGTGATTTAGTTCCTGATGTACTGTCAGATGTATAAAAGTATGAATATAAAATTATAAAGACGATGGCGTATCAGCTGTAATCCTGAATCTCCATTAACCTGCAGAGTTGATCAGCAGTTAGAAGTGTTAGAATCTTCAGTGTTGAACCTTCCAGATCAGACCAGTGTGACAGTACACTTTAATGGAAAATAGTCAGGTGGCGCAACCATGTGATGCTACACACTGAAGGGTTAATCTCCTTTCACAGTGAACTCTACTGACTCTAACTGTTCCTCCTCACACTGACTCCAACAAAAACTACCTCTGCTTACTCACACTGTACCTACTGTGTTAGGTATAGATGGCTATCTGTTCAGCAGTTATTAAGTCTGTACACAATGGCCTTCTATTGTTAGTTTTCTCCATAGCGACTCTTTCTTTCTGGGTCAATCAGAGGAGGACGAGTCCCCCTTTTGAGTCGTGGCTCCTCCCGAGGTTTCTTCCAGCTTTAGGGAGTTTTTTCCTGCCTCTGTTGCTCACTAGTAGCTCAAACCTGGATTCTGTAAAGCTGCTTTATGACAACATCAGTTGTAAAAAGTGCAATATAAATAAAAATTGAATTGAATTAAATCAAACCCCTATGATCGCCACTCATTCTCTCAACGTCTGGGATGTATTAAACATCACAATGTGGAATGTTTGGTAATGGGCACCCAACCGAACCCACATTTTCCCATATCATGGCTGATTTACACATATGATGGCCCACTGCTCCCACAGATAACCTGACACTCATCACAAAAGCCTCATGAATCATTTACTTCTCTACACATCAATCAAAAACACTGCGAAAGTCCATGGTCCATAAAAATGTTATTTTTAAGTGCTTATTTTGACAGTATGCATTTTTCAGTGTAAACAACACTATAACATTAGGATAAATGTACATACAGAAGAAAGTAAGGTTAATAGATACAGTCTGAACAGACCTACATATCCTAGCATCTACCAGATAAAGTGCAACTTACAGTATTGTGCAAAGTCTTGAGCCACTTCTCATTTCTTCATATTTTGCCATCAGATCCAGACTTCTTGCAGTTTTAATGTAGTTTTGTGGAACAGTTCTTCAGGCTTCCTGAAGGACTTTCAAAGACTCTCATTTTCAATCCAGTCCCTGAACCTGACCAGTTTCAGAGGAATGTTTTTTGTTTGTTAAGACACACAGTGACCTATGTATGAATCATTCAAGCAGAATAAAGACCATCTAATTTAAGTCCTGAACCAGAGAAGAAACAGGTACAGATGATGCCATATGATCAGGCGGTGATCAGTATACTGGTGGTGCTGAATGCTGAGTGGTTGAAACTCCTTTATCTGGGCTCCTTGTATCTTTAGGCACTTTGCAGCCAGTTGCAGTAAAACATTTGTTCTCATTTCTTTTGTTTAATCTACTCAGTATGCCAAGACAGTTTAACAGGCATCAAGTAGTGTTTTTGCACCAACAAGCTGAATCAGAATCAGAATCAGAAAACTTTTTGATCCCAGAGGAAACTGCTTATGTTATGACTCCACAGACACAGAGACAAGAACAATATAAAAATCTGCAGAAAAAGCCTCAGTATGAAATATGCTATGATATATACACAAATGCTGGACTATAAATACTATAGACAAAAAAACTTACAGTTAAGTGAATTACTAATTACACTAACGGTGGTTAGGAGTACATTATTGCATGTGGCAGAGATAAGTTGTATATAAGTAATATTGACACAATTAGTGATATTCACATGGTAAGACTATTGCGCATAATAAGATATTGCATATAATGAAATAATTTAGCACCCGATAAGAATCGAAACAAAATGTAAAGATAATTTGGGGGCTCAAGACTTTTGCACACTACTATATATTTATTACGGGGCTTTTGACCTGACCTTGTAAAGCTCTGGCCAAGAAAACTCATCCCAAAAGGACTTTCTCTTTGATTTTTCTACACGTTGATGCTTCAGATTTTCAGATTAAATTTAGCAGTTTGAGGGGAAAAAAACTCAATATTAATTTACTGGGGGCAACTGCCTGGTGACAGTAGATTTAATTAATCAGAACTTATTTATAGACGTACTCACCCTCGGTTCAAGGCACAGCAATTTTTGTTCAAACATGGTTGCGATGGCAAAAGAGCTGATTTACCGTTTAATACCCTCCACCCCACAGTGGACCTTGGAAATAATTATCTCCCATGCAAATGCAGTGATACACACTCACCTCGCAGTGAAACACGTTTGCCTCACTCAAGGCTGCGAAACGAGGCATAACAGGATGGGATCTCAATGTTGTTTAAGCCCTTTGAAAATAATTTTGTTTTTAATTTAGTTTCATTATCGTGGTCTAGTTGACAAATACTGATGCAGAACTGGACAAACAGCACAACTCCTTCAGTCCTTCCACAATGACGTGTTTTATGACTCATTTTTCCATTCATCATTAAGCAACAGTCTAAGATATGAAACTAGTTGTCAAAGGTTTCATACCAAAATGCATTAAAAGGCTAATTTCATTCATTTCCAGTGAACTGATCTGTTGGGAGAATCCTTTAGTCCAGAGTGTTGATTGAAAAAGTGTCATCAAGAGAGACGAATGAGAGAGAGAGAGAGAGAGAGAGAGAGAGAAAGAGAGAGAATAAGATAGAGAAAGAGGAAAATGAGAGAGTGAGAAAGACTGAGCAGGGAGAGAGAAAGAGAAGAAAAAAGGGAATGAACGAGGGTGGAAAAGACAGACAGAGAGAGAGGAAAAAAAGACAGAGAGCGGAAAAAGAAAGGAGAGAGAAAGCAAGAGAGAGAGAGAAAGGGAGGAAAAAGACAGAGAGAGAGAAAAACAGAGAGCGGAAAAATAGAGAGAAAAAAGAAAATGAGAGAGATAGAGAGAGAAAGAACCTTCAGTCTGAGATGTGACATAAATACACAAATAAAACAACAGGTCTTCAAAACACTTCCATCATTTTACAACTCACTTTTTTATTTTTTAAATGAATTTTAGCACAACAAATCCTTGAAGTGATGCAGGCCCTCAAACCCTTCCCAACCAATTCCCCCCACAGTTTCAGTGTCACCCAGATGTGTCCTAAAAAGCTGCCTTGAGAGAAAAAAAAATGACGTAAATATCCAGTATGTTTCACACTGGAGCCCATAAGAGTAACTTCTCTAATCCCTCCGAACAGCAGATCCGTCGCTGGTATGGATTTCTGGTCTCCAGCAGAAGCACATGCTCTTTTTTTTATCACTCCTATTTATTTCTCCTCACCTTGAGAGAAGCCTGAACAATCAAATATTTGATTTTGGCTTAGCTGGGAGATTTAATCCCCGCAATGCTTAAAGGGTTTTCTTCCAGTTGTGTTTATGCGATTCTGCCGCTCTGTGGGAACGTTTCCCCCGTCCCAACAGCCGGGATTAGTTTGCGAGTGTGTGAAAGAAATGACTAATACCTCAAAGCGAAAGCCGTCCTCCAGTGTGAGAGGTTGAATTCGAAACGCTGAGGGTGAGAAAATTCTCTTTTTTCTCTCTTCTTTTTCTACTGGATCCATTTCGCTCGACTTTCACTCTCATTTCTGCCACTGAAGCACCGATACACAGACTGTAATTAACAGTGAAATGACGAAAGTTTCTGTTTGTATGTTTATTAATTTATTTTGTTATTTATTTGAAAATGTAATTAGTGGCGAAACTGTTTGGTTAATTATTTACATGTTTGAAAATTAAAAGCCAAAGTTTTCATGAATTAATCAAAGTCTGTATCTACTAGAAAGAAAGAGAGAGAGCGAGAGAGAGAGAGAGAAAGAGAGAGAGAGAGAGAGAGGAAGAGAGAGGGAAAAAAGAGAGAGAGAAAAAGAAAAAGGGAAATACAAAGAAATAGAGAAGAAAGAAAAGAGAGAGATAGAGAAAAAGACAGGAAAAAGAGAGAGAGGAAAAGGAGGGATACAGATAGAGTGAGAGAGAGAGGGGGAAAAGGAAAAGAGACAAATGAGGGGTTGAAAAATGAAAAACATATGGAGAAAGAGGGGTAAGAACAAGGGAGATACAAAGAAAGAGAGAGAGGGGAAAGAAGAAGAAGAAGAGAGAGAGAGCGAGCGAGCGAGAGAGAGAGAGACAGAGAGAGAGAGAGAGAGAGACAGAGGAAAAAGGAAGAGAGAGTTACAAAGAAAGAGAGGGAGAAAAATGAAAAAGATACAGAGGGCAGGGGGGTGGAGAAAAAGGGAGATACAAAGAAAGAGAGAGAAGGTAAAGAAGAAGAGCAAGAGGAAAAAGAGAGACCAATAGAACAGGGGCGTTGTGGAGCAGCTGCCCATGAGTTGAAGGCCACCACACAGAGCAGATCATCACAGCACTGGACTGTGGATCAGAGGAGCTGCTCTGTTGGAGTGGCGTTTGTGATCCACAACTGATCATCTGTTAGATCAGTGTCTCTTCAGTGACGATCAACCAGAGCACCAAGTTTCTTGGTGTTCACATCCCTAAGAACCTCATGTGGACCCTCAACACCAGCTCCATTGCCAAGAAAGCCCAGCAGTGTCTTTACTTTCTATGGAGACTGAGGAGAGCCCAGTCTGAGGAGACAGAGGAGTCCGAAGAGATCCCCCACCACAATTCTTACCATGTTCTACAGAGGGACCATAGAGAGCATTCTCTGTGGCAGCATCACGGCTTGGTATGGGAGTTGTGCCACATCAGATTGCAAGATTCTACAGAGAATAGTGAGGACAGCTGGGATCATCGGGGTCTCTGTCCCCACTGCTGCAGACATTTACACTACACACTGCATCCATATACCCCTCACACACCCTCTTCTCCCCCACACACCCTCATCTCCCTCACACACCCCTCACATGCCCTGTTCTCCCCCACACACCCCTGACACACCATCTTCTCCCCCACACACCCCTCACACACCCTCTTCTCTCCCACACACCCTTCACACACCCTCTTCTCACCTCACACACCCTTCACAAACCCTTTTCTCACCCACACACCCCTCACACACCCTCTTTTCCCTCCACACACACCCTACGCACCCCTCACACACTTCTTTTTACCTCCTTTCGTCTGGTAGAAGGTTTCACAGCATCCAGGTCTTAACTAACAGAATGGGGAACAGTTTCTTCCCTCAGGCCATCAGACTCAACCAGAAATGAATAACAAACTGTGCATCACACACACACACACACACACACACACACACACACACACACACATTCTGCTCCTGTCAGCTGCACTGTATGTTCTCCTGTAAATTATTGCACTGTTGCTCTTGTGTGTGTTTTTGCACTCTCTCATTAGCCCTGTCCTGCTTGCACTTGTGTAGACTTGTGGTGTTTCTGTTTTTG
This sequence comes from Brycinus macrolepidotus, assembly GCA_037974445.1. Classification (NCBI taxonomy): domain Eukaryota; kingdom Metazoa; phylum Chordata; class Actinopteri; order Characiformes; family Alestidae; genus Brycinus; species Brycinus macrolepidotus. Next base: position 15,901 of record JBBPCZ010171380.1, read on the forward strand.
TTCTTTGTGTTGTGTCATGGTCCTGGAGGAACATTGTGGTCCGGGAAGAACAATGTTTCATTTGACTGTGTGCATGGTTGAAATGACAGTAATGACAATCCTTGACTTGACTTGAGGAGCAGGGTCTGCAGAGCTTCAGACAGACTGTGTGTACAGACATGACTAATCAGTTCATAATGTACAGCATAGTAGTTGGAGATTTGGAGAAGATGAGAAGAAGACATTCCAAAAGAGGAGATCCTGGAGGATCTGGAGAGACAGTGTATTGAGAAATGGGCTCCAATTGATCAAGAAAAAATATGATATTTATAATGTTCATAAATATTTTATAATGGAGTTTAAGATGATTAGATTTTCTCGTGATGTGAGGTTCATGACTAAGGACCAACGCAAGGGTGCCAATAATTATTCACACACACACATATATGCAAAAGTCTGAGGCACCTGAGAAAATTACATTTAAAAGCTGTTTAGCTGGACAGTGTTTTTTGTTTGTTTATTTTCAAAGAACATTATTAGAATATATATATATATATATTAGTGCTGGGAAAGTTAACGCGTTATTATCGCGTTAACGCATGATTTACTTAACGCCGA
>JBBPCZ010171407.1:0-16496 GCA_037974445.1 Brycinus macrolepidotus
CAGAGGTGCCTAGCAGTCTTGGGAATCAAACCCACAACTTCCTGATCGCAGGGCGAACGCCCTAACCACTAGGCTACACAAACTATAGACTAAATATAGAATAAATGGATGTGCAACTTGACATTGTGTAAATGAAGAATGCTCATGTGCTTTGTACAAAAGAAAAGGTGCAGAAGGCATTATGGTGTGTGGAGTGTTTACATTACATTACATTACATTCATTTGGCAGTCGCTTTAATCTAAAGCGACTTACAATATGAGGAAACTTTCAAGTTTCAGGACAGTGTGAGAACCACAAAGGATGGGAAGTGCTGTTGAGTGAATGTGAGGCATGTCCTGGTTGAGGAGCCTTGTGACCTGAGGATAAAAGCTCATCTTGAGTCTCTCAGTTCTGGCCATAAGGCTGCAGAACCATTTGCCTGGGTTTAGAAGGCAGAACAGATAGTTGCTGGGATGGGAGGAGTCCTTGAAGATCTGGATTGCTCTGGTCTTACACAGTCTGCTATAGATGTTCTGCAGGGAGGTCAGAGCAGATGTGGTGCAGCATTCTGCTGCTCTGATCACTCTCTGCAGGGCTTTGCGGTCTTGGACAGAGTAGTTCCCAAAACATGAAGTGATGCTGATGGTCAAGATGCTCTCAACAGCAGCTGTATAGAAAGTTTCCAGGATCGCAGAAGAGATGCTGAACTTCTTAAGCCGTCTCAAATGGTAAAGATGCTACCTCATCTTAGTAACCAGTGTGTTTGTGTTGTGACCAGATCCTCGGAGAGCTGAACACTGAGGTGCTGAAAGGCACTCACCATCTCTACTGGGTCACAGGGCTGATACACCTTAAGGTAAAGTATAGTGTCAAGTGGTTTGACCCTAATCTGCAACTTTTTGCCTTTTATAGATTCTCAGCTCTTTTGAGGGACAAGCCTTTGCGCAGCTCCTGGCAAAAGAAGATGGAAGCCAAGAGGGAGAAGGAGTTGGTGAAGAATTACCATCAACAGCTTAAAGATCAGAGGGCCAGAGAAAAAGAGGTTTGTGAGTGTGTACTATGCATATGATACTATGTGGTGTAAGTCCTAGGCCAGTTACTTAGTTTGGGGAAAAAAATTCTGAAATGCAAAAGGCATTACTCCCATATTTTGATTAAAGAACTGACTTGGCCTACATGGTATATCCAAAAGTTTGTGGACACCTGACCATCAGACATGTACGAGTTTGTCAGACATCCACTTCAAAAACCATTGGCTTTTACGCAGAGTTGGCCCAAACTCTGTAGCCGTAACATTCTCCGCTCTCCTCAGAAAGCTTTCCCCAAGATTTTTCAATAGAAATTGTTGTCCTTTCAATTAAGTCACTTCGGTTGGTCAAGGAGGTCTGTATTGCACCCAGTGTTCCAGGTTATCCCAGATTTTTTCAATTGGGTTGAGGCTATGGCGCTGTGCCCATGATCACTTAAAACATTCCTGGAGGAAATTGCTTGTGCTATGACTGCACAAACACATAGACACAAAGACAAGAACAATATAAAATATAATAAAACCATAGTAAAAATGAAATAAATCACTCCATAAAACATTTTGTCTCCATGCTATAAGTTTGTGTTGTTAAGCTGTTGTTGCTCCTAGATTCTTCAATTTTGCAATGTTAAGAACTTACAGTTGACTGAGGCAAATTTAAGAGGGCTGAAATTTTCACAAACTGACTTTTGGCAAAGGTGGCATCCTGTGACATTGCCACGTTAAAATCACTGAACTCCTCAGTTTGATCCATTCATCCGCCAGTCTTTGTCTGTGGAAACTGCATGATGTTGGAGTTGATACAGCTGTAAGTAGTGGGTTAGACTGAAACATCTGAACCCAGTAGTTGGGAAGGGTGTCCACATACTTTTTTAACCATATCATGAGCATAGTCCTAGAATAATGATAATTTTAACAATGCATTAATAGTGCACTGAGGCTAAGATTAGGCTCAACCAGTGTCTTGGAAATCCTCTCAAATAGTAACTGCACACCAGAACCACTTAGTTAGCTGCAAGTTGCAAGTTTAATCAAACTACAAAAGATATTTAATTACTTATTGGATACTGTGCGTAAATTTTGTACAGGTTATGGCTCACTTCTTTCAACAATTACTTTTTTGATGTTGGTACACTTGCATGTCCTGAGTAAACTACACCATTAGGTGGAGCCAAAGACTTGCCTCTGTGTTTTAAGAAGTATATCTGGTTAGGGCTGGAGTAGGTGTTTTACTGCAGGGAAATTACCTAAATTTGTTAGACTCTTGCCCTCACCTCCCCATCTTGGGTAGACTCCTGCGTTTACAAAATGGCTCCTTTTAAAGTATTTGATGTGACCAAATCTGTTCTTGTCGGGCTGAAGTCCAGAACGGTTTGGTGTTTTCCCTACTGCAGCACCTGTAATAAACCTAGTAATTCACTGATTGGGGGAATCAGTTGTGATTGAGCAGGAAAGTCCCTTACATGTGACTAGACTACTGTATTCTGGTGCTGCTTGTAAGCGTAAAGTAGTACAGCGTTCCATACAGGGTTGGACAGAATAGTGAAAATACCACATGAAAAAGAAGTAAATCAAAACTTCAGGTGCTGCTAGTGAGTCATATTGAGTTAAATGCCATCAGTTAAATGTCTGTTGCCTATCGTCCACAACAGCATGGACAGTCATCTGTGTAGTCATTTAATGGCAAGGAATATGAGGCCTTATAAAGGTTCACTTGTGGTGTTGCTGTAAGTATGGGCCCCAGGTTGGAGTCAAGGTTTCTATGGCCTCCTCAATCACAGTCGTTGGATCTAAACTTAGAACTTGTGGAAATTTACAGAACACTCAAATTCCCACTTCATTCCTTCACAAACTTGATGTTGAGATTACAGTCTCAAGGAGAATGTTTGGGATTTACATAAACTGAAAGCGTTGGGGTAGATAAACATTTAGCTGGAGCGCTTGACATTTGTCGGAGAACTTTTCATGAGTTAGTACTCCTGTCCATTTCTTGTCAGGTTTGTGAAAATGCCACAAAATAAAGACTAGACAAACATCCTTCAAACAAGGAAGAGCTGTCAAGAATGAGGAACAGTAGCTGACAGTTCACTGACAGTGTTACAAAGCTCCTTATTATGACCATTTATTGTCTGGCACTTGAGTTACTGTAACCCATTCCAGTATATTTTGACCTTGTGAGGGGGAAAACAGATATGACATTTCAGAAGTGAAGTGTTTAAAACATAAAGAAGCCAGGTGGTTTACCTGGCACTGATGAGTCATTATTTTACATTTTTTGCAGGAGAAGAGGAAGAGAAGGGAGGAGAATCTGAGGAGGCGTGAAGAAAACGAAAGAAAAGCAGAAATCGTCCAAGTGGTAAGAGACAATAAAACTACACAAACAAGTGCTCTCATTTTTGCATACTGTTTAGCATTTGGTTATGCCAGTATCACATTTTGCATGCCCTTCTGAAGTCAAAGGTGTAGTGTGCAGGAGGGCAGATGTAATCCTGATGTAACACAAGGGGAATAAGCATGTTTTCTATGCCCAGTTCCATTGTAACACCAGGGGGAAGTTCTGAGGAAGACTTATTCTTCAGAAGCGTTATTAAAATATTTAAAGCTATCAAGCAAAGAAGGTTAAAGCAGATGCATGTCGAGCTAGAGTAAAATCCATTTTGTAGTAATCCTCCACCACAAAACTACACCCTTGCTTAAATTTCTTTAGTTCTCCCCACAAAAATTATTTTCACTTTCAATGGCACCCCAGATGTAGTTGACCAGCCAAGACATATTTGGGACCCAAATTTTCTTTGGTTTAGCACTAGAGATACAATACTAAGATTGCTAATAAACACTGAAAGTCCACCAGCACTTCTCTCAAACTTCATCCAGCTCTTAAAGTGGCACAGACTAGTTGATGTGGTTTGGGACCCCATCCTGGTGTTCACCACGAAACAATGGACCCTTTGTTGGATTCTTCAATATTTATGGTAGTTATTGTCAAAAAAACTGACTCTCCATCAGCACTCCTAACTCCTAGGGGGTTTGTGAAAACAGACCCTGTAGTCTAAAGGCTGTCCACAGTGTTTGGCAAGACAGTGAGGTTTTTTTTTTAGGTTTTATAGCTCTCAGTAATCCATATAGTGTCTTAAACCACGTTCACTTCTCTGCACCACCTTAATTCAGAGCTGAATGCAGAAGTTGGGAACGAATTTACGGAAGAAAATTAGGTGGCTGTTGTCTTCTAGTGCTCGTTAGCAATGTTAGCTCCACAGGTAACTAAAATTTGGACATTGAACATGTCTTATCTGAAATACTAGATCTGAGGTGAGTGGAAAATCCTGCAAATGTGATTATTTTTTTCAAATCATTCATATGAAAGGTAATAATGTTATTTTTCCCCCTGAAAATTGCTATGGACGAGTATTATGTTATGCCTTTTGATGGTTTTCTCTTGCTATTAAACTACTCTGTGATGTATTATTCAGAATCATTTCATGCTGGTTGTTATCGTCTAATGTAACGGTTCTCTCTTTGATCAACTTCACCTCAGATTCGCAACACAGCAAAGCTGAAGAGGATGAAGAAGAAACAGCTGAGGAACATCGAGAAGAGGGACACACTGTCAGTGCTGCAGAAGACACCTCCCACTGTCAAAAAAGCAGGCAAAGGAGAGTAGGCTATAAATACAGCTCAGAAGAGCTTTGGAGCTTTAGAATACCCACTCTGTTTCAGGTTTCGAGCTGATTAATGGAGGCATCTGCTGGTCCATGATGCTGCAGAGCATCTCTACTATTCCAACTCTTTGTTTAGTTATATACGTTTTACAATCTTAGCTGTTATAACAAAATCTGTAACACTGCTCACTTCGCAAGAGAAAAAAACGACATTTTATTTAAAGTGTTTTGACTATTTTTCTTGACATATAGTAAATGACGGCTGGCAGGGTGATGTCTAGAGGAAATTACTGTTGTGATTCAGCTGGAAGTCAAAGCAGTTGGAGTGGGACTGTATCTTTTTTCAGTCTGCTTTGGACAGAAGTCAGTTTTCTGTTTAATCTCTATCCACCCCAGAACTATCATGGCTGTCTAAGGCCATTGAAACCTACAGGAATTTCACTGTTGACCCAGTAGGCTGAAAGTAACTTTTCTGTACAATTTCTTTAAACATGCACAATTGCCACAGTTGTCAGTGTGTATAAACTGTGCAACAAATGCCCTTATTTAACAATAAACTGAAAGTGAGTGTCTAGAGATATCTGGTCTTGACTATATTAGAGGCATTTTCCAAAGTAAATTTCTTTTTTAAGAATCCAATAAATTTCAAGGATCTGTTGTAGCTCATTGGGTTTATGTACGTGATGGCATTCTGTCTTCATATCGGCAGGTAAACATCACTTCCCTTTATCCTCTTTTGTAAATAAGCAACACAAATGTCTCTCTGACTCACCAGAAACTTAGGTGCTTTTCAGAAATGAGAGGGGTGTGGTTACATTTTGTGGCCTGATGCTTCCTGAGAATTTTCTTTCATTTTCTGCAGTCCTAGTCTTACTGCAGTTATCATTCATGCCATTTTACTTATCAGTCTCTTGTGTACTTTCTGATCACCAGGCCACTGTGGACCAGTTTGAACCTGTGGTTCAAAACCAACCACTGATTGGACTAAAGGGTAGCCAAAACAAAACAGATGGGCTACATTCTCTGTATACCAACAAGGTAGACATACAAGGAAATGGTTCCTAATAAAGTAGCCACTGTTTAATGTATTAGAAACATCTCTCCTTCCATACTGTGTTTGCTGGGGGTGGGCAGGTATCTGGTGCTGCTATGCTGACAATGTTCTAATGTAAAAACTCAGAAACCATGATGTTTGCAATGTGAGTAAATGCCACAAACTTTTTAATATGATGGTTTTACTCAGTTTAAGATGGTTTTACCTAGTTTACCCCTTGTCATTGTATGCGTCTTGAGTATCAGGATTGTATCTGGAATGGGCTTATTCATGTAGAAATATAGGTGTAAATGCTAACCAAGATGCATTTAAAAACAGATTTGAGTTAAACCAGTTCAGGGGGTCCCAGATGCACTTTAGCCAGATATGCCCTCTTTACATTTGCATCTTTGTAAAGTGGAACCAAGGTGGGCTAAAAGTGCACTTCTGGGCAAGATGGACAGTAAACCAGGGATCCAGCTTTTTTTATAAAGTGGGGTACATATGCATCACCATAGACTGTGCACATTTCTGTAAAACCAGAAATGCTTCTAAAGTAAAGTGGCCCTTTACTGTTACACGTGAACACACCACAGCACACAGTGTGAACTTCTTTCTCAGCATTTAACCCATTCACCAAGTGAAGCAGTGGGCTGCCACCAATGAGGGGCGCCCGGGGAGCAGTATGTGGGGACGGTACCTTGCTCAAGGGTACCTCAGTGGTGTCACTGGCAGTCCAAGGATTCAAACCCAGACCTTCTGATCTCAGGTTGAACTCCCTAACCACTAGGCCACCAGCTGCCCCAGTTCTAGTTCCTATTTGTACATTTCTGCAGGTATCACTGTGCTGTCACATGATTAGACCAAGATTAAAAAGAACAGAAGAATTCCCAGAAGCCAAGAATTCCCTAATCTTAAAGTAGAACAAATCGTCTTTTTCATTTAAGCCAAGTAGTCTGTTAAGTAAAGCAAATAAAAGAAAACATGGCCTTCTAGGCCAAACAAGCATCATCACCTGGTTTAACTAAGGTCAAGTCACAAAGGGAAACTTATGAAGAAGAGGTCAATGACACATTTTTATGCTTTTATTCCATGCTATACAGCTCAGAAGACAGTGATGACCTCTGTCCTTATCATACTTTCTTTAAACTTGACCTTTCCCATCTTAGAAAAATAGTTTGAAGGATTATTTCTCTGCTTCCAACATTCAGCTCTTAGGTCAATGCACTGTAATACATCGCCAGAACCAGATGGTTTCACCACTGAATTCTATAAAAATCTTTCTTCCAACTCCAGGCAGTGTTCAGTGAATCCCTAGACTTCACTAAGGCATCTCCCCAAGAGATGAGAGACGCAAGTCCTAATTGTCGTGAAAGGCATCCTTTAGGCAACCAAAGTGGCCTTCTGTGCCATTGTCATTTGCTGATCATTGTAGCCCACTGCAACCGCTTTGATGGTCAGTGTGTATGAAATCTGGAATGTTCCCTTAGCAAACAACAAACTGAAAGCAAATGTTGAATGGAAAAGCGTATCAAAACAGAGCCATTAAAAATCCCTGTTATAAAACCTGCAATCGTTTTTTGCCTGGCCTTTTCCCAAAAAGGAAATCTGTTCTTGTAAGTGGTAGGAGCAAGGAGTATTAGAAACCTTCACCTGGCATAATTTTACAATATGTGGTGGTACTTTTAACTTTAAAAAGCTTTTTTTACACTCTCACGTCTCATTTACAAAATAGTTCTTTATGGGACTATCATTAAAAAGGTATTTAATAAAGTGCTTCATCTTTAAAATTAAGGCATTAAGAACACAACACGTTTATATGTAGCACAGTAAGGCTTTTTATTTCTCCTTATAAATAACATAGGTAAGAATTCCCCTTCAGCCTTTTCTGTAAACAAATCTGACTCATGGTAATTTCCTGTTCTGCAGAGACAGTGGTGTAGTGTAGTCTGGTGGACCAGAGTGTCGAACCATAACACCACCGAGGAAGCAAACAAAACACAAGAATGCAACACCCTGAACAGAGCACGTAACGCCAAAAACAGAACACTACACTATAAGCAGATAACAAAACATCAGTAATGGAGAGAGTACTACACCAATAATGGAGAACACTTTCACTTTCTGCTGTGGGAAACCCCCCTAATCTCACCACGTTTGTCAACATTCATAATTTTACTTTCATTATCTGAATCTTTTCAATTTTTTTATTTTGTATAACTTTAACTTTGTATAACATTTCAGTTCTTACTGAACAGCGTAAATGTTCTAATGCAGCGTTTCTCAAACTTATTTGTCCTAGGGACCAGTCATGTCAGGCTTTGGGGCTGCAGGGCCCTGCATAAATGACAACCCCTCCCCCCTGTTGCGAATGCGCATTGATAGATAGATAGATAGATAGATATTATTACTATTATTATTATTATACCACTACCACTACTGTTATTATTGCTATTAGTATTAGTATTATTACGGCTTATGCCTATATTAGAACAATATTAAACAAGACCTAACAGGAGTGTTTTGGCTAAATTTGAGATTATTGCTAAATAAATACATTATTGCCAAGTAAATATGTAGATATGTAGTAATTAGGCTGTTGTTGTTGTTATTATTATTATTATTATTATTATTAATAATATTATTAAATTACAGGTCTAGTCACCCACAGGGATTATTTAGCACCAACATTTTAAAATCAACATTCTAATGCGATGGGTGTGCCTGCTTTCTCACCACTAACCGGTCGAAACGAGGCAGGCACACTGACAGAGCCACTTGGAGCGTGTTTTCTGAGTTTTTCTGTTTCTGTACTTTGTTTTCGTGGCTGTCAAGTGAGAAAAAGCGCTCTCGCACAGATAAGTGGAATGGAAAGGCGAGATTGTTTTAACTTCAATCTCACTCAGCTGGTGATGTTCCTCACAGCATGACAGCCAGAATCTCAACTGTAACCCAGTATTGCAGAGAGCTCCAAAAGTTTATCCTGGACCACAGGTGGCAGATCACTCATCTCTCTCTCTATATATATATATATATACCCATATATGTGTCTATGGCGGGAACGCTGAACATTCTTGAATGCTGAAACAAGGGACAGGCCGTGAAGTCGAGGAGGCACGCAGTGACAGAAGCGCTGAGATCAGACCTGATCAGACTGAATTTTGAGGCCACTTTGAGGTCCGCCTACTTTTTAGGTACTATATAAAATTATTGCAGAATTAAGCTTGTCAGTTACCAGCCACCCTCGACTAAATTCACCATTGGTCAGTTTCACCATATTTTTTGAGAGGTCAACTGTTCTCAGTTCAGCAGTGACTCTGATAGGGTAGTGGCATGGTGGTGTGTGTGTGGTGTAATTAAGTGGGGCTGGGATTCTTGGAAAATACCGCAAGATAAATAAATGAAGAATGAAAGTGAAAATAGTCTGCGAAGGTGTTTCAGTAAGAGATTGTGGGAGGGGCTTTGGTCTGAAAGGCGGCTGTTGGTAAAGTGTTATTAAGGGGTTTTCCAGAAAGTCTCAATAAATGGAGGAGCAACAAGCACACCAGTAGAGACGGTAGTTGAGAGATCGACTGTCAAGGCATAAGAACCATGTCTGCAGCTGTACATCCAGGAACGGTATGCTCTATAGATTGCAATACACTTTTTTTACACTTTGTCATTCAGATTAGTGTGGATGTACTGTTGATTTTACTGTCAATGAAATGCATGTAAACTGAGGCTTGGGGGTTCATCTGTTTGAACTGCTAACCTTAATTCTTGTTTTTTCAGTTATTGTTATTCTTAAGTCAATTTGGACCATTTCTGGCATTCTGGCATTTTCAAATGTTATAAAAACATAAATAGAGACGTAAATGGGAAAAAATACTATGTGTTTTATTTTATATATTTTGGAAGACATTCATGGCAGAGTAAGGTTGGACAAAATTAGACAAATTAGTTCCAAAGAATTAATTTTTTCCAACAATACAAATAAAAACTTGCATTTAGGTTCACTGGTTATTTTGTGTAGTAAATGTGGCTATATTTGTGTTGAGGACATTGTGCCCCTGGTCCCTCTCCCATCACTGTCAAGAGTTGTTACATTTCTCTGGAATTGAGCATTTGTTATAAAACACAGAATTTTGCAAAACATTTGTTCATCAAAATACTACATTTCCCATTAAACCACTACATTTCTCATCAATACACTGTTAGCAGCAGCACACCTCACAAACTGGATTGGCTAAATTGAGCTGTAGTTTTGGAAAACTGCTGGAATGCCATTTTTCGTGTCCAAGGTCAGTCCTTTAAAGCTCCCTTCTCCAACTTTCCCTCTTGCAGTGCCCTAACTACATCAGGAAATGGGAGGTCAGTGAGCAAGTGAAAGGTGACCCCCAGCACACACCTTATGAGCCATTCCTCAACACCACTCACAGTGTTCTACGGGTCTGCCACCCTTCAGCACCTGACGATGAGGTCATCCCAGTAATGGTGTATGACGGCACCAATAATACTAGGATTCCTCTTCACATCAAGAAAAGTGACACCATCGGGAAACTGAAGAAGGCTTACGTGATGAAGAAGCCTCATATGACTGGAAGCCCGAACCTGGCCTACAATGGGAAACCTGTTGTCGGAGAGAAGACCCTGGGTGAACTGGGAGTGAAGGCTAATGCAATGTTCATTACCTACCAGAAGTGTGTTGGCGGATAAGAGATTGGACCTTTCCCAAGTTGTTCCCTTCTTGCATGAGACTGTCTTTCATTTCTTGAAATTATGGAAAATAAATGAATATATAATACTAAACACTCCACGGAGTGTAAACCTTTGAGATAATTTCTTTGTTGAAAGAGAGGTATCAGACTGACTTTCAAAATGCACATCATTGATCTCAGCTTTGATCTGTCATCTCATTTGCTGTCTTGAGAATACAAGTACATCTTTAGTCAACTAGAAGTCTTGAGTCAGACATTCTGGAAATGCTACTTTCACACAATAACCGTTCTAAAACTGCATGGCTTGTTCTTACTCTATTGCTGTATTTGCATTACGTTTTGTGCATTAAAAATAAACAAACAAACAAATGTTCTCATACAACTGTTTTCATAACTAAGCAACTATAATACATTTATTACACTGTCTCCATGTGAATCTTTAAACAGAAATCAAAACCTCATTTATTTATTGTCTTGCCACATTATTTCATAGGGGTTTCCACCCGGTAATTTTCCTGCATTGGTGTTTAGGGCTGCAGTGCAATCAAGCACCAAAGAGAAATGCTTATGTTTCCTTTAAACAGTCATGGTCACCTGACCTGAACTGATGCCTAGACTGCCTGTCTGCCTGTTTATCTACCTGTCTGTCAGTTCTCTCTCTCTCATGCATAACCAACAAAAGGGACCACAAATGTAATAAATAGGTTGGCTGATGGCTAGACCCATCCTCTAACTCTATCACTGGTCAGTTTCTGACCAGAGAACCTTAATACCTTAAAACCTGCATATTCTTGGGTGCAATTACCATGTCAGTGTCACTGGTTCCCAACCCAAATAATATCTGGTCAGCAGTGGTCCAGAGGTCAGAAACTAACCAGTGATGAATGGGGTAGAAACTGGCTGATAAACTGTGCAACAGTTAAACAGTTTGTAACTGTACACCTGCACAGTGGATCTATAAGGTCAGTGTTTCTAATAAAGTGGCCAGGGAGTGGAAAGAAATGGTAGTCTTCTTTCTTTCTGTCTTTCTTTCTTTTTTTTCTTTTTTTCTTTCTTTCTTTCTTTCTTTTTCACTCGCTAAGTGCACCTGTGGTATTTGGCTGGCAAGAATGAACCAGATTACATTTCGGTAATTTCCAGCACCACAGTTCTTTCTCTTTCAGTTTGAATGGACATAAACCATGGCACAAGAAATGCACCAGTCAGATCTTTTCAGGCTCTTTTCTCGACTCTGACCTCATTGTTAATCAGAAAGAGTGGTCATAGAGATTTTTCCACCACAGTTGGCAGACCTGAGGTCAAAGAGGACACATCATGGCAACTCAGATCCTCCAAAGACAAAAGGTATGAAGATTTTATTACTCTAAAAATGTGTAAAATCTGGACCCCCTTTCCACATTTTTCAGGAGGTCCCACAGTTCAGCAATGTGAAAATATTTTCATTAGAATTAGAATTGAAAATATTTGAGTAGATTATAATAAAAATGCTTGAAGAGTAAATTTTAGTTGGTAGAATAGCAAATAGGAAGGCTTACAAAAACGGTCTAAAGATCTTTCTCTCCCTCTCTCTCTCTCTCTCTCTCTCTCTCCACAGATTGACTTTACTACTCCAGAATGCAAACACAAGCAATGTGCCAAAAAAGACTATGCCTACCCCATTCACTATCCTCCTCTAAGTAACACCTGCCACGCCTCTCTTGGAGTGAACTCTGATTCTTATCCCTCCAGCATGGTCTCACTGATGGTTGTTGATGGTTCTACTGGCAAAAAGGTATCTATGACCCAGTTTATGTGAGCAAACTATGAATATACACTTAGAAATTCTCTTTTTTTCAACTATCTACTTTATCTATTACTATTGATGTGATTAAGTCTACTCTTTTGCAAGGAATTATCAAGGTCAGTTCTATTGTCTATATACTGTACATATAATGTTGTGGTTTACTAATATATCATACTATAGTGTATAGCAGGGCTGCCCAAAGTATTTTTAATTTAACATTTAATTTGGCCCTTCCAGAAAGTGAACCCCCCCAACCCCTCCCCAAGCCAATATATTTGTACCATATATAACTTTAATTTTAATTTTCCCTTTAAATTGTATTTTTGAAGTATTTTACAGAGTATTGTGTGATGCTATAAAATATAAGTGTTTACTTTGATTTTAAACTTACCTTGTTTCTTTATTCAAACATTTGTGTTTTTTTGCCTTCGCCAACATGAATATTAGACTTTGGCCCACTAAGACAAAATGTTTGGGCACTCCTGGTGCATCGGATTATTCACTAAGTGACACCTCAGAAGCGGAATATGGAGATTATGCTGAATATGGAGATCTGTAATACTTGATGCCACTGTTACAAATACAAGATGTATTCAAGATGTTAGACTTTAAATGGATAGTGTGGTGAAAAATCAAATTTGCACAGTTTCCCACTCATTGCTAACAGCCAAAACTAGCATTGCTAGCAAAATAAAAGGCAATAGTTACCCAAATCTTTTCAATAACACCATCCCCAAAACTCTCAACTAGCTCAAACTGCATCCAGCTCTTCAGTAAGGTGGTGTAGACTTGCAGATGTGGTTTGGGACACACAGTATAAGTCTGTTTCCTCAAGAGCAGGAGCGCTGATCAGTTTTTGTGGAAATAACCATTATTAATATGGAGGAATCTTACACAAGACCAGACTGCTTTGAAGCTGCTTTATGAGTACCAGTCCTGGTATGCACCACCTTACTAAATAGCTGGATGTGGTTTGAGAGGTCTGGGAGAAGCTTTAGTGATGCATTTATGGAGATGATTTGGGTGACCATTAACTTCTAGTGTTTCTTAGCAATGTTAGCCTTATAGCTCCGCTGCTAAACTGAAAGGCAAAATTTGGACACATTTGACTACATCTGGGATAATTGGAAAATCAGATACTTTTTCATTGAACAGTTCCTTGAATGAAGGTCTGGTTAATATACAGTAGATGGTGCATCATATTGTGGAAAGTGAATATTTTATCATTTTGCTCTTTGAAACCGACAAAACATTTACTCCACTGTCCACCTCAACCTCAAGGTTCCTCTGATTCTGAACCAGACTGATACAGTCAAGAAGCTGAAGGAGATGTTTCAAGAGATTGTGAGGCCCAACTTTGGAGAAGACCTACACCTTGCATACAATGGGAAGCCAGTTGAAGCTTGGCAGACAATGGCGGAACTGGGTGTGAAGGCTCAAGGCCTCTTCGTCACCTACCACAGATGCATTGGAGGGTAGACGGAGACAGATGAACACTTTCTTTTCTCTAACACTGAATTCAACTCATGAAGGCCTTGCTATTTGCTTGTCTGTTTTTTTTGTCTGTGTCTGTTTTTTTTCTATCTTTTTTTGTCTGTGTCTGTTTTTTCTAAGCTATCTTTTTCTAAAACTAATCAAAAATTTGGCATGATCTATTCAAAATAAAATAGTTAACTTTCTTATTACGTTATGTAGAACTGATGATTTCTCCATTGAAAAAATGACTTGATTAAAATGTACTTTTTTAGTGAACCGACTTTGTGCCTGCTTTGCAATCTGAATGATAAACAGGGAATCCGCAGGTCTGCATTGCACAGAAAATAAAATGCATGTATGTCCAATTACTCAATTGAAATAATCACTAGATCACATGATTACTTATGTAGCCATTAGTGACAGGCCTAAAGTTATGTGAGGGGCCACATACAGACTTCCATTTTAAGTTTTTTTCCTAGAAAAGAACAATGCAAAAAATCCCTTTTGGGTTTTGATTCGCTTTTTATGTTGTAACGAACTTCCCTGGCTCATGCTCACTGATGATAGCACTTACATAAACACAGCAGTTTCTAAACACAGCAATCTGTTATTTCAGCCTATAGGCTGAGTTGTAGCAATGGGTGGATCGATCCAAATATCGATAATATCGATACCAACGTTTCTACTGATACTGATTGATACCAGTGTAATGAGATCAGTACTTTAGTGCCGATGCTTTCAAGTGCCTCTCCAGTCACAGCACGGAGCACACTCTGCTCTTCCTCTGCCCTGTTGTGCTTTGATGTTGTACTGTCACGTGACTAAGGAGCGCCAGGCAAACTCAAGCAAGCAGGCCCGGCCAGCATCGCGCGCACACACACAAACAGAGACAGAGCAGAGGAATGGCAGAGAGGAAGAGGAGTGCCGTGTGGCGACATTTTCAGGCCGAAAACGAAACAACAGCGAGCTGTCTAATTTGTAAAAAGGCTATAAGATACAGTCGAAACACTACAAATTTATATAAGCATATGAAAAATCATAAAAAAGAAAACACAGAGCTACAGAAACGGAGAGAGGAGGAGAGAAATCCCCCACCCCCTAGCCCTGACAGACCCAGACCCCCGACCCAGAGGCAGAGGTCACTGGCAGAGGCCTTTCAGTATGGCAGAGGATATCCAGGTAGATAACAGTGGTGAAAGTAATATTTTAGTCATCTCTGGCATTACTTAATATTAATTTTCAAAGTGCAACTGGTCATTTGTTACTTTAGCCAACTCAAAAAGTATAAACTATGCTAAGACCTTGGTATAATACATTTATCCCATTGAAATGTGTTATTCAAATGAATACATTTACTAAAACTAAAACTGCTTCATCTTGTTAACCCCTACTAACCCATCTGTGGGCCGCCACACCCTCATTCTCATAACTACACCATAACTATGTTACCATCTCCAAAATGGTAACATACTGGCTACGTCATAGGAAAAGCTACTGGCTGCGTCATAAGAAAAGTATGTTACCATCTTCAGAATGGTAACTTTATAGAAGATGGAAAAACTTTGATAACTATACATTAAATGTTAGTCATTGTGTTAGAAAATGAGCTCAAGGGTTTACATGTAAATATTAATCGCACCCACACAAAACTGTTTATGGCTGTTAACACTGTGCTGTGCACTGTATACTCAGACGAAGCTTGCGAGGCGGTACATTTTAGACAATGGCGACACCATGTGGCTTGATGTTTCATTTTCTCCAACACTGGAGGGCCTTTTTAATTGCGTTTTGTGTGCAGGGACACAAAAACGGAAAATAATGATTTAAATCTCACTTTAAGCCATAGTTAAAACAATATGACTATATATATATATATATATATATATATATATATATAGTTTTGTTATTTATATATATATATAAAATTGTATAACTAAACATGTAGAACATTTTTCAAAACATTTTCTGCTTGTTCAGTCATTTGATCTAGTGAAATTTCCTTCATTATTTCTTGGAATAAGCCCAGTGATCTTCATTATGTTTTGAAATAGAAAGATGTTCTAAAAAATATTAATATTATTATTGTTTGTTTGTTTGTTTATTTATTTATTTATTTATTTTTATTGCAAAAGTTCTCTGACGATTTTGCAATAGTTGGGCTCATCACTCATAACTGGAACGACAGGGAGTACAGAAAACTGACCCGGGACTTTGTGGACTGGTGCCGGCAGAACTACCTCCAGATCAACATTGGAAAAACCAAGGAGCTGGTGGTAGACTTCCTCCACCGCAGCCGATGAACATCCAGGGTATGGACACTGAGGCTGTGGAGAGCTACAAGTACCTTGGTGTTCATCTGAACAATAAACTGGACTGGACTCACAACACAAATACTCTCTACAAAAAAGGGCAGACCAGGCTGTACCTGCTACAGAGGCTCAGGTCTTTTGGAGTGAAAGGGCCACTCCTGAAGACCTTTTATGACTCTGTAGTGGCATCAGCCATGTTTTACAGTGTGGTCTGCTGGGGCAGCAACATCTCCGCTGGGGACAGAAAGAGACTGAACAGGTTGATCCGGAGGGTCAGCTCTGTTCTAGGATGCCCTCTGGACCCAATGGAGGCTGTGACTGACAGGAGAATGGTGGCTAAGCTGTCATCCCTGTTGGAGAGCATCTACCACCCCATGCAGGAGACTCTGACAGCACCGAGCAGCTCCTTCAGTGGCAGGCTGCCGCACTCACGGTGTGGGAAGGAGAGATTCCGTAGGTCTTTCCTTCCAGCTGCTGTCAGACTGTACAACCTACACCTTGCAGCTGACCACACACACACACACAGACACAC
>JBBPCZ010171426.1:0-11534 GCA_037974445.1 Brycinus macrolepidotus
CAAATGAGCCATTTTAATCTAGATTAATCTAGATTAATTCCAAGATTACAGTGAGATTAATCTAGATTAAAAAAAATTAATCTATGCCCACCACTAATATACAATACAAAAATGATACAGGTTGGGTCTTCTGACGACACCAAAGGAATGTAAAGAATAAAACAAAAACGTTCCTAAGCCTATTCTATCTTCTGAGATTGCTCTCTCCCAAAAATAAATAATGCTAAAGCAAAACACTAATGCTAATCTACCTAACTACCAAAACCAAAACATACAGGGGGTGGTGTCCGCCTCTGACCTAGTGTGTTTAGACAAAACATACAATTTCCTACGTGTGGTAGAATGTAAATGTATGAGACACAGACTGGTGAACTGTAGAGGGGTATTACTAGTATGTACACGAAAAGAGAGCAGAATATTTTACAACTGACTGTAAAGGTGACCATATATACAAACCAGAATGTTATGAGAACTGACCTGACCCAACCTGTCGAAAACCAAACCAAGTGATATATATACAAATATACAGATACAGAAACTCTACACAATACTTAGCTACTAGAACGCTCACGCTCACACAGTGCTTCTCACAACGCCTCATTCAACAAGAAGAGCCCGAAAACACTGCTGCTCCTGGACTACATAGATCTGGAGGTGGGAGCTCCGGCAGCGATCTACCAATGGAGCGCGGCACCAAGTCAGAGCCGGGCAACCCAAACGCGATCCACCAGTAAGGCACTTCCTCTGCGATCAGCCAATCAGCCTCCTCCAACCCGGCCAATCATACTGGAGAGTGGACAGGGCGCAAAAGAGAGGGAGGGGGAAGAAAGCGAGAGACTGAGAGAGAACACACAAAAAAAAACATAATACGCGCTACTGTACGTAACACTCCCCCCTTAAAAGCCTACTTAACAAAGAGAAAACAGCACAAAATACAACACTGTACTGAGACCGAGCGCGAGAGTGCATCGGCAACTACATTTTCCAATCCCCTTTTATGGCAAATGTAAACGTTATAATTCTGCACCAGCAAAGCCCACCTCATTAAGTGCTGATTATGATTGTACATTCGGGCTAAAAACGTGAGGGGACTGTGGTCAGTAAACACCTGTATAGGTTTAGGACTGGAACCAATATAAACTTCAAGGGCCATTAGTAATGCGAGCGTTTCCTTTTCAATGGTATATTGGAGTATTGGAGCTCGTGCTTGTTGAATTTCTGAGAGAAATAACATATGGGGTGCTCCACCCCTGCTGCATCCTTTTGTAGTAACACTGCGCCCGCTCCAACAGAGAACTCAAAACTGGTGAATCAGACAGTAGGCGTTTAATACTGTCAGATGCATATTGACAGGCATCAGACCAAACAAATAATTGGGACGGGCTCAAAAGAGTAGTGAGTGGGCCAACTATCGTGGAAAAATCCCCAGAAAACGACAAAGTTCCCGCCGAGTGGTGGGAACTGGGAAGTTTGAAATGGCTTGTACTTTTGCCCTGACGGGACGGACTCGACCCTGGCCAATCTGATTTCCCAGGCTTTTCCAAACTCACACTTAGCCAAATTCAGAGTCAATTTCGCCCGTGATAAGCGTTTAAAAACAGTCTCCAAAACATTTAAATTCTCCTGCCAAGTGTCCGAAAACAAAACTAGGTCGTCTAAATATGCCTCGCAACCCGAAACACCTGACAACACAATATTAGGCAGGCATTGAAACGTAGCTGGGGCGTTTCTCATACCGAACGCCATCACTATATACTGGGCAAAACAATCTGGCGTCACAAAGGTGGAGATCTCAGAGGCACGCAGCGTTAAGGGCACTTACCAATATCCCTTTAATAAATCTATTTTTATTTTAAAGGGACAGCAGTTAAGCAGGAATTAAGCTTTTTGTGATGCTTTACACACTTTATATACATTTGAAAGAAGTTGGAAATGACTCCACCTTTACAGGCTGAAGGGCATCTAGTCGGGACAGTCAAGAAGGGTGGTGGGTCCGTGTGGGGTAGATATGTTGGCAGGGTCAGAGGAGGGTTCTGAAGTGCTCACATAGAGTCCAGTAGGACAATCAGCAGGACTTGGAGTAGCATGCATTGTGTCTGAACAATCGAAGGAGATTGTGGGTGGTTCGGCGGTGGCATACACAGTATTTGGGGGTTCTGAGGGGATTGTGGGTAGTTGGGCAGTGACATATACAGTATTTGGGGGTTCAGAGGGGATTGTGGGTAATTGGGCAGTGGCATATACAGTGTTTGGGGGTGCAGAAGGGGGTGGTTGTTGTTGGATAGTGGAGTAAAGTGCTGTAGCTTCCGGGTCTGAATGGTTTTTGATGTCTCTAATCTCTTCGTAAACACAATCAGAGAGAGGAACCTGAGGACAGAGATAGAAGAACATAATCACAGATACGTAATCTGATTCTAACATAATCTGATTCTGATTGTAAAAAATATCAATCACTTTTCCCACTCAGCTGTTCAATAAATTATCTGTAAAATCAGTAAAAAAAATATATACATGGGCTCAGTCCTGCCTCTCACTCAAAGAAAAAAAAAAATGAATGAAAGCAAAATCAAATTTAATGTCTGGCATCCACATTGTTTCACTTGCTTTTAACAAAAGACCAAGCTGATTATTCTGGATCAGTTCAATTAATAGTGTAAATATGTATTTACACTCTGATTTATATCTAGCCCAAGGTCCACACAGCTACATGCAGTGAAGAGCTGCATAAATTTATTCTCCATTTAGGCTCATTTTGTTTTTGATGGTTTAAGCTCCACCGCCCCACAGTTTATGGTCGGTTGGTAGATGGATTGAACTGACTCTAAAATCAGACTGACTGAGACTCATTTGAAGTCATTGTAAAATACAACATGATTTTTAAAACATTTTGTTCACACTGTGAGTCAGAAACTGTGTGGAAAAATTGTGAAGAGAGACAGGTGGGATGGGCCAGAATGTCTTTCAAGCCAGAGAAGTCAAGACCTTTGATTTTGAAGAAGGGAAGTGTAGAGGAGGAGTTTTGCTTCTCTATCTCAGAAACACCAATCCCAACGATCTCTGAGAAAATTATTATTATTATTATTATTATTGTATTTCTTTAATGGGCTATAAAAATTCCATGTGTCCTTTTGGTCTAAAGCTATTTCTCCTGGGAGGTTTAACTAATTAAGTGTCCTGAACCAACAAAGATCATCTTTTGACCTTTAAAAAGAAATCCAAAGAAACTTGGCACAGATTAATTCAGGTACTCACATTTGAGCTGCTTTCCAGCAGCCTCCCGAGTGATAAGGAAAAGGAGCCTGTGCAGCACAAAGATGAAAACAAATAAAACATCAGCCTTTACCTCTTTCACATTACATGTTATACGTATACATTATAATGAAGCAAAGATTTAAAAACTGCATTCTGTATTTTCTCATGTTCATTCATCTATTCATGTATTTTCTATAGCCGCTTAATCCTTACAAGGGTCAGGTACCTATCCCGGGGTCTACGGGCGGGAGGCAGGGACTCACCCTGGGCAGGATGCCAGCCCACCACAGGGCACACACACACACACACACACACACACACACACACACACACACACCATTCACTCACACACTCACTCACACCTACAGTCAATTTAGAATCCCCAGTTCACCTGACATCCATGTCTTTGTACTGTGGGAGAAACTGGAGACCTTTTCTCATGTTCTCCTTGTTTAATTTGTTTCATGTGATAATCTGAAACAATCTACTGTGACAAACATGAAGCAACAGGAAGCAAGTACTCTTTCATTGCTCTGTACTTTACATATAGGGTCATGTGTCATAGTTTAGGTGTCCCTGTTCAAACCCTCTACAGAGAACACGCTCCTGCATCTTTGGATACACTGTATTTTACTGTATAATACTGTTAATTTGCTGGTTTTTGTGTATTGGAAAAAAAATACACGTTTTCTGCAAAAGCAATGGAACAAAGTTTTATATTTTATCCCTTATCTTTTTCCAGTGTGTGTATTGTGGGTAGTTGGGCACTGTCGTATACGGAGTTTTGTGAATCTGAGTATGTTTAGTGGATGTGTAATTATTTTTGCTTAAAAAAATTCTGAGGGTGTTAAAATATTTGCACACCACTGTAGATGTACATGATTTTAGTATAAAAAATGTGCAAATTATTAACATAATCCGATCGGTTTCCTCAAATCAGAAAACAAAAACACAAAGTCTTTAAATTCCCACTGGTTGGCTCGCTGCAGCTTTATGTGATCCAGTTTGTTGTCCAGTGATCGGACCTTCACGAGGAGGGAGGACGGTATCGCTGGTCTGGCGGGGTGTTAGCCTTTAGCATTGAGCTAACCCCGCCGCGCTTTCCTCGTTTCTGCATCCGTTCGAGGCGCTTGCGTTTCGGCCACGTCCACTTCTCCTCCCGCCGCAGTAAACAAAGGCAGCTCACTGGAGAGTTTTGTGCATTTTTTGTGAAGTCCGAGCAGAATGTGCCGCTCATAAACGTAAACCGTCGTTGTACTGGCTCTAGAAGTGTGTGTGTGTGTGTGTGTGTGTGTGTGTACAGTACCTTGTCTCCTGCTGGATCTCAGTTTGTAGAAGATCAGAGCTGATCCTCCAGTCAGCAGCAGAGTCACACAGACACACACAGTGATGATGATGATGATGGTGGAACCTGGAGCTGAGAGAGAAAGAGAGGGTTTGAGGCACACTGAGTGTAATGTTCATGAAACTGTGTGGCCAAAGAGAGACAAGAGACTGGACTCTACAGACATCTGTCTATTTGGACCAACAATAAAAGCTTTTTGCATTTAGCAGACGCTTTTATCCAAAGCGACTTCCATTCTTTAACTACAGGGAACAGTCTCCCTGGAGCAACTTGGGGTTAAGGGTCTTGCTCAGGTACCCAGTGGTGGTGCTGAAGGTAGGATTCGAACCCATGACCTCTTGGTTCAGAGAGTATCCTACCCACTAGCCCACCACCACCCCCTTTTTGTTGTCTGCTGATGTGAAACGATCTCATTTCAAGACAATAATCTAGTTTTTAGTCTGATGTGATCACACGTGTTTAAAATCTCTATGAGTGTGAGATTAGTAACAGTTTAGTAACCGTTCCCTTCTATAGGCTGATCAGATTCTTCTGATTATCGGGTCAGTTGTTCTGATATTAAATCAGGGCTTTTTTCCCCAACTCCCCAACTTTGCAGGCCTCCCCAACTTTCATAGTGAATGAATAAGGCCATCTGGAGCTTCACACTCACCAGAAAAGATTTACTGAAAATAAACTGGAAATGATTCTACTGAGCAGAAAAAAAATCAGCCAATGGGGTAAAAGCAGCATTTACTGAGTGAGATTTACTGAAATAAACAATAAGATCTTCAGACCAGTGAGAAGATCCCCCAGACCTTCTCAAATTACAGTAACATCATCTCACAGAGAGACTTGGAGAGAAACACACTTCTATATTAAGAGTCCCAAGATCTGATTTTTGATCTTAGCCACTAATTTCACCATTAAATGTTTCCATTCATACATTTTCATTGGTCTGAAAATCTTCAGGGTGAAAATCTAGATCTTATTGTTTATTTCAGTAAATATAACTCAGTAAATGCTGCTTTTACCCCATAGGCTGATTTTTCTGCTCAGTAGAATCGTCTCCAGCTCATTTTCAGAAACGAGAGGAAAAAAACCCTCATTTAACATCAGAACTACTGACCGGATAATCAGGAACTCATTTTTGCTGCATCTCGGGTGGCTGTACCCCAAGTGGTCGTATGGGGGCAGTATTTCCCCTTTTCCTTTTTTCTATTTTTTCTGCCACTTGTTTATGTAGTTCTTTCGTTTTTAGCCTCTAGTTAGCGTAACAGTTCTTTTGCTCCTTGTTTGCCTGTTCCCTCTCTTTCTGCATTCTCTCTCCTTTCTTCAGTTTCCATTTTTCCTTCTGTCATTTTTTAGTTTTGCTGGTTTTGTTACGTTCCTTTCTCCCTTATTCATTCATTGTTCATTCAGGCCCGGGTCCACCAGCTTCATCGCCTGGTGTCACACTTTGTGCTGTTTTTAGGTTCAGGTAAGGTGAGATTTCTGAGAGAGGCGCATGAAGGTAACTGTTATTAAAATAAGCAGAACAATCTCACACTCACAGAGCTTTTAAAGACTTTTTCAATGATTTTATCATAAGAGGAAGCATGAAGATGGCGCTTCAAGTAGGGGTCGATGGTGCACTTGCCGACATTGTGTACGTACACCTTCACTTTCTTGTGTTTTGGCGACATGCCCCAAGTGTGCTAAATAAAGTAATAAGAAAACAAATGAATGAATGAATGAATGAATGAATAAATAAATAAAGAAATACCAGCCATTGTAATATCAGGTTTGAAATTTACAAATACAGGTCAAACATTACAAAGGAAATGACCAAACTTTACCCATATTTTGTGGTTTCCACTGATCTATGTGGGTTTTACCTGAGAAATTACTATAGAAATAAAGATTCCCCAGACACTCCAGTCCAATCACAATAATGTTAAATAACATTCTGGCTCATGATTCTATACAACTTTTTAATAGATTTTATCACTAACATGTCCAGTTAAACAGATATTAGATGTAAATATCTGGCAATGATAACAAAGAAACTCACCAGTAACCTGAAGATGAATCTCTGTGTAGAGGGAGTAATAACTGACTGACTGTCCTCCAACATACACTCCACAGAAATAAACTCCTCCATCATCTTCTCTCACATCTCTGATTCTTACACTGAGAACTTCAGACCTTCTGTCTTCAGACATGGAGAACCTGCCTGTCTGAGGGTTTGAGGTATTAATCATTTCAGGAAAAGAGTAGTTATTTGGTCTGAAAACAGCCTTGATGTTTTTCTTAAACTCCTCTGGATAGGAACAGCTGATGGTGATGGTCTCACCCAGATGAGCTGTTACAGACTTCAGCCCTGTGCAACAAGGATCTGACAAACAAACAAAGTGAATTCCTTTATCTGCCGTCTTTTCTTCTGCATCATTTTGTAAATAACTTGGGAGACAAAAAAGGTAACATTTAAAAGACTGTATTTTGAAAGCTAAGAGTCCACCAGGAAAGACATGTTCAGAACTGGAACTGTGAGGCTAATGTTGCCATGGTCACCCAAATCTTTTACTGTAAAGTCATCCCCAAAACCTCTCTGGACCCACTCAAACCACATTAAGCTCTTCATTAAGGTGGATCAGACTTGTGGATGTGGTTTGTGACTGCATTGTGAACACCTGCCATGATAGCCTTTACATTTATTTCATGTTTACAGCTCACCATAAGTCATACTGTGTCCTAAACCACATCCACAAGACTGATACACTTTAATATAGAGCTTTATGCAGTTTGAGTGGTTTGGAGAACTTTAGGGACAATTTGTCCTCAGTGGTTCATTCTGATTATAAGATCAGGTCTAGACCCACAAGACCAGATAGTGGCCAGCTGAATGTGCTTTAAACATTACAGAGCCAGGTTTATAATAAATTTACCCAAAGAAAACATGTTGTAACTGGACTCTCAAACATTTCCCAGTTTGAAATTTACATAGGTGTGACTTTCTGGTCAAGATCATTATGTGTTAAATGAAGGTCCCATAAGTCGAATTAAAATCTCTCAGGACACCTCATTAACACATAGCTAACACTGGAATGACAAAATGGAATATATTTATATAAATGTTGAATTTTAAAAGCCAAATAAGTAAGGATTTTAAAGTTTCTCACCTCGTTTCACTACAAGGTTCACATTATGAGCCCACACTCCAGTCTCTCCACACTGATATGATCCAGTGTCCTGTAAACTCAGGTTTCTGAAGCTCACTATAAAGTATTCAGAGGTGTCATCATACAAATGAATCCTCTCTTTATTAACCCATGTGTTCTGTTCTGGGATCTGAGTATATACACACTCAGACTGAGATCCTTGTTTGCAAAAATATTTTTCCTTTGGTCCATAATGCTCATGTTTGCAGGAAAGTGTAAGACTTCCTCCAGCATAGCCAGTCACAGCATAGCAGCCCACTGGACCTGCCAATTGAATAAAAATGTATTGTTCATTGCTCTGATGGTAAATTCTTTAGACTTTCCCCATTCAACTATTCTGCATCAAAAATGCGGGAGCACATAAAGTTACATAGTGTTCCACAGGGCAATAATAAAAACTTTTTAAATACACTGTGTGTGTGTTAAAGGCAATGAAAAAGATAAATAAAATTCACGATGCATTATAAAACAAGGGTGGTTAGTAACACGACAGTGATTACTAGAAAGAAAGTAATAGGGTGATTAATAGCAAGATTACATTAAGATAGCTTTTAAAGCCTTTCAACACATAGTTTTCAGTGAATCTGAATCATGTGTAGAATTTAAAAAAATCTTTCATTCCAGTAGATAACGGGTCATTTTTTTTTACAGGAACACATTTTAAAAGTAACCCTCCAAACTGTGCTGCTTCATGAAAAATGCCAACCCTGAATATGAATCACTGACCTGTGTCTGAATCACTGATCTGAAGATGAATCTGATTCAATGATCTGAATCTGAATCAGTGACCTGTATCTGGATCTCTGACATGTATCTGAATTTCTGAGCTGAGTCTAGATCACCAACCTGAATCTGAATCAGTGACCTGTTTGAGGATCTTTCACCTGAATCTAATTCAATGACTTATATCTGAAACACTGATATGTATATGAATCTCTGACCTGAATCTGAGTCTCTGACCTGAATCTGAATTGCTGAGAATGAGTCTTAATCAACAACCTGAATCTGAATCAATGACCTATATCTGAATCTTTGACTTGAATCTGAATCATTTACCTCAATCTAAATCACCAACCTGAACCTGAATCACTGCCCTGAATCTGAATCACTGCCCGGAATCTGAATCACTGACCTGTATCTGAATCACTGACCTGTATCTGAATCACTGCCCTGAATATAAATCACTGGTCTGTATCTGAATTACTGACCTGAATCTGCATCACAGGCCTGAATATGAATAACTGGTCTGTATCTGGATCTCTGACCTGAATCTGAACCACTGGCATGAATCTAAATCACTGACCTGAATATGAATCACCAACCTGAATCTGAATCACCGACCTGTATCTGGATCTGAGTCAATGACTTACATCTGAATCTCTGAACTGAATCTGAATCACTGGCCTGTATCTGGATCTTTGACCTGAATCTGAGTCATTGACTTACATCTGAATCTCTGAACTGAATCTGAATCACTGACCTGAATCTGAATTGCTGATCTGAGTCTAAATCACCAACCTGAATCTGAATCAATGACCTGTATCTGAATCACCAACTTGTATATGAATCACTGGCCTGTATGTGAATCTCTGAACAATATCTGAATCACTGACCTATATCTAAATCTCTGACTTGAATATGAAACATTTACATCAGTCTAAATCACCAACCTGAATCTGAATCACTGACCTGTATTTGAATCACTGACCTGTATCTGGAATCTCTGAGCTGAATCTGAATCACTGGCCTGAATCTAAATCAATGACATGTATATGAATCACTTATCAGAGACTGAACCTCTGACCTTTATCTGATTATCTGACCTGAATCTAAATCAGTGACCTGAATATGAATCACTGATCTGAATCTGCATCACTGACCTGAATCTGAATTTTTGACCTGTATTTGTATAACTGACCTGCGTCTGAATCACTGACCTGAATCTGCATCACAGGCCTGAATCTGAATTTTTGACCTATATCTGGATATCTGACCTTAATCTTAATCACTAACCTGTACATGAATTGCTGAGCCGAGTATAAATCATTGACCTGAATGTGATTCAGTGACCTGTATATGGATCTTTGAGCTGTATTTGAATCAATCACCTGAATCTAAATGACTGACCTAAATCTGACTCGCTGGCTTATATCTGAATCACTGGCCTGAATCTAATTCAGTGACCTGTTTTTGAATCACTGACCTGTATCTGGATCTCTGAGCTGAATCTGAATCACTGGCCTGAATCTAAATCACTGACATGTATAGGGATGGGAATCGCCAAGAAATTATTGATGTGCCATTATCGATTCTTCTTATCGATCCGATTCCTTATCGATTCCATTATCGATTCCTAAACAGTATAAAATAAATATTTTTTTAACTGATCATAATTTTGTGGACAGGTAATAAGACCTGGTTAGCTACATATTTACAGTAAAAAAGGTCGTCATAGGCCATTTTTTCAGCTTCGAAAGCAGCTGTTTTATTAGATGTCAGAACTCAATCTTGTGCTTTACATGGTAAATATGAACACGAACAATAAATTATGCACTTATCTTCCTGTAAACAATAAATAATATGGTCCAAATATGAAAATATAATTATAAAAATAAATTAGTATTGATAATAACACTGATTATGTAGAAACAAGCATATTACCACATTACCAGGCCTTAAAACGACACTACACTGGTTACAAAGAACGCAACTGTAGTTTTTTTTTTCTCCACTCCATGATAATTCGAGTCGCGGAGTGTGACGTCATCACGCGTGACGCACGAAAAAGTCCGAAAGAATTGTTAGAGGAACCGAAAACGTCGGAGGTAAACAATTCCGGTGCTTCGCAAAATTAAAACCGGTTCTAAATCGGAACCGGGTTTCGATTCCCACCCCTAGACATGTATATGAATCACTGATCAGAGTCTGAACTTTTGACCTTTATCTGATTAGCTGACCATACTTCTGAATCAGTGACCTGAATCTGAATCACTGACCTGTATCTGGATCTCTGACCTGAATATGAATCAATGATCTGAATCTGAGTCATTAACGTGAATCTTAATCATTTGACCTAAATCTTAATCATGCCCTGTATCTGAATTAATGACCTGCGTCTGAATCACTCGCCTACATTTGAATTAATTACCTGAATCTGCATCACGGGCCTGAATCTGAATTATTGACCTATATTTGAATAACTGACCTGTATCTGGATCTCTGACCTGAATCTGAATCACTAACCCATGTCTGAAACTCTGACCTGTATCTTGATCTCTGACCTTAATCTTAATCACTAATCTGTACATGAATTCCTGAGCTGAGTATAAATCATCAACCTGAGTGTGATTCAGTGACCTGTATCTGGATCTTTGACTTGAATCTAAATCATATAAATGAATCTAAATCACTGACTTCAACCTGAATCAGTGACCTGAATATGAATCAATGATCTGAATATGAATCATCAACGTGAGTCCTAGTTTATGACCTAAATCTTAATCACTGACCTGTATCTGAATCAATGAGCTGTATTTGAATCATTAACCTGTATCTGAATCAATGACCTGAATCTAAATCAATGACCTGAGCCTAGATCACCAACCTGAATCTGAATCACTGATCTGAATCTCTGACCTGTATTTGAATCAATGACCTGAATCTGGATCACTGCCCTGTATATGAATCACTGATCTGAATCTCTGACCTGTATTTGAATCAATGACCTGAATCTGGATCACTGCCCTGTATATGAATCA
>JBBPCZ010171462.1:0-13162 GCA_037974445.1 Brycinus macrolepidotus
CTTGTCTTGGTCTCGATACCCTCTGGTCTTGGTAGTGTCTTGGTCTTGGTTTAGGCGGTCTTGACTACAAGTCTAGTAAATAGGTTGGTTTAGTGACCGTATGGACTGCAGAGTGGACATTTTGAAACATCCATAATGCTTCAAAGAGCTCTTTCATTTTAGAAAAGTGAGGAAAATTTGATTTTATAGAATATGGGCCCTTAAAAATGTAATAATTTATTGGCAGCCAAAGCTAAATCTAAGTTGGTTAAACAATTTAGCCTCAAACTCTTAACAAACTCAAAAATCCTAAACTATTGCTTTGGTTTTTCTTTGGTTCCTTCAACAATTTTTCACTTCTTTTAAATTACAACCCTAAAGTGTGGAGTGGCTTAAACCAGAAATGAACGTGAGGTGCTGTCAACCTGAAAGAGATGAGGCTGGTGTAACAGAGAGGTGGGATGAACACAGTGAGTACGAGTTTCCACACCTCCGTGCTTCTGTCCATTTCGCCCCACCAGATCTGGGACAACAAAGTCTGAAACATACACAAACGCACACATACACACAGACACCCACACATACCAGTACCTCAGCAAATGAACACAAACAAAAATATTCCCACCAGACATGTTATGGTGACAGGATCTTTGCATAACAGTAACCCAGCTTAGCCATGTTTTATCCGCATGCTTAACTAGAGTTGTCATATTAAACACTCATAACACTTTACAGAAAAGCTTACTCATGAAGTCAAGGTTATTTTTGCAGCTCTCACGATTGCTCAATTTATGATTGCTGATGAGGCAGCATGGCTGCGAACCGGTCAGAGTGCCCATGCTGACCCGTCCAACCCTGAAAGTGCCTACAAAGTGCACATGGCTATCAGAACTGGACCATGAATGGAGGAAGGTGGCCAGGTCTGACGAATCATGTTTTCTTTCACATAACATGGACGTCCAAACAGTCAAAATGATTTACTCAGTTACTCAAATCATCCATAGTTAGAACCATGGGTTCAACTTAGATTATGGCCAAACTAACTAATTTAGTCTTCACTCTCAAAAGAACTAATTTAGTTAATTTTATATTAAACTTTCATGCAACAGAACCAAGGCTTGTTTTCCTATGCTACCAGCATCTCCTAATAACTACAAAAAATAAATAAATAAATCACAAATCGGTCAGAAGGTACCCAGAGATACAATGTCTGTTCTTGTTTGGGAAAGAGTTATAGCTGGAAGCTTGGATGCACAAAGCTGTATGGATAACACAGTTCAGGCAGACCTGCACACCATCATGGCTGAAGAAGTGGCGGGCGTCAGCTTCCATGGCCATCTTCAGACATGTGGTCCCTTTCCACACCGCAGACTTCTTCTTCAAAAGGACGAAGGATCGACTCTCACTGCTCTGGTAGCACTTGCTGAACACACCTGCGGAGGAGGACAGAAGTGGAAGAGAGTGTTAAACGTCCACTGAGACACAGACAACGACGTGTCCAGCTAGACCACAAATGCACATCATACCGTGAGCCAAGTCCTCAAACCTCTTGGCCAGTTCCTTCATGGATTGCTTGGTCTCGGTCTCACTCTCCATCTTGGAGAGCTCTCTTAGCAGCTTACAACCACTCAGAGCACTCAGTACCGACTCTGTTGTCTAAAAGAAGTGAGAGACAGTGAGAGAAAGAGAGGGAGAGAGAAATAAATAATGCATATATATAATAATAACAATAATAATAATTTATTTACATTTATTATTATTATTATTATGTATACACATGAGCCAAAACATTATGAGCGCTCAAAAATAAAGGGAATAACGCTAACTGACTGGTTATAACTGCCCATGTCACAGTCTGGGATATATCAGATGTTAATGTGTGGCCGGCGAAGTGGGCAGGTGTAAAAACCTGCAGAGGCTCGTCTGTAGCAGGACAACCAGCTGTAGCTGAGGTACGTGTATGTGCAGGGGATGGGGAATATGGTAACAGGCACTGGTGGTAGGAGGGGGACGGAAAATATTCTCTATTATTATTGGTACATTTATTCTTGCTCCCCTGTACTAAGGGATGTAGTGAGAAGGAGTTAAGATGCAGCAAAAGTTACAACATTTTGATCAAAGATTGCGTAGAAACAAGAATTTAGTCTTTTGAATGACACCATTCAATGGATTGTGCAGAATATAACGAAGGTCATGAACTAACATGGTAAAAAGATCTAGACTGACTAAAATATTGGCCTGAAGGTGTAGTGCTGCACCTAAACCTGATGCCCAAAACAGGTAACAGATTGAAGTTGAAGACAAGATGCAAACAAATAAATGTCTGCACCGCAGGTAATGTTGCGTTACCATTTCCCAGAAGTACACTGCCATCTCACTGCGGTTCTGAAGCACAGCCCAAATGAAGAGAGAAGCCCATGGATAAAGGCACCTGTGTGTCCTATAACCAGCCCCTTCCTTCAAGACCATGGTCAGTTTCTAAAAGAGAAAAGCAAAAACAAACTGAAAAAGAACTGAAAAAAATTTGGCCATAATGAAACAAGAGTAAAGGGTTAAATAATTCTATTTAAGTAATATCATGCAGCAGTGAATTAAATCTAGTGTGAATTATTTAGCGTGCTTTTGTTATTTGTTAACCAGTTGTGGATTCTGAAGCAGCTGAACTGCCAATAAATGGTAGCTGCCTTTGCATGCCAGACTGACAATAAACAATAGCACCCCTTGAGAAGACACACAGTTAAAACTGATAGTCACTGTCAGAATGAGCTGACGTTCACCTTACAAACAGCATTATAGCTCCCAATGTTCCATCACTAACTCTGCTCACAAAAATTTTATCTGTATTGGTTTGGTTTATTAGAAATGTTTAGTAGCTGATCTTGATGTTAATTCAAAATAGCCCATTTTTAATTCACTGTTCTTGTGATCTCACAAAACCCAACACATTTATATATCTATCTGCATATCTGCTATCATTAATTTTATAAAACTATTACTCTTTTATAATCTCCAGCTTGAGATAACGCATGAAACGAAGTGAGGCATGTTTTTAGTTACTTAGCTCTTCTTAAACAGCACCTCAGTTTATTAGAACACTGCAAGATTTTTATATTGTATTCAGTAAGTGTTTTTCCATGAAATATAGAAAGACAGTCAGTAACAAACCCATTTTTATGGCTTTTTACATTTACAACCCACATTAAGGTAGAATAATCAATTATTTGTCAAATAATTCACACTAATAACTAATGCGGTTGGTAGTATCCTAGTGAGTAAAACACTTGCCTGCGAAGCCGTTAACCACAAAGTTGCAGGTTCAAACCCCCCACTTTCTACGACTGTGTCCTTGAGCAAGACACTCAACCCACAGTTGCTCCAGGAGGACTGTCCCTGTAACTAATGATTGTAAAAGCGAACCTGAAACTAAGGGCGTCTGCCAAAAGCCACTTTACCCCTACACCCAACATTTTTCAGCTAATCAGTTCCTTTTGAGTAAAATGGAAAATTTGTTTCTTTTTCAAAACTATAACTTTAACCCTCTCTATTTTGGCATGACCAAGCCAGACAAACCTTGACGCTTTTCCTTTTGGAGGTGATGCCCTCTAAGTCCAAAGGATCATGGTAGAATGGTTCACACACATCACCTAGCAAGTCCTTCAGGACCAGAGACACCTAGGAGACATCCAAACAAGATCACTAATTCAGTTCATTAAGAGCAAATGGCTATATCTGGAGTGAATTTGTTATCTGGGGTGAATTTGGTCAACTGTGTTACTGTGTTATATTTGGGAGTAAGAACACAGGGCACATTTCTAGTTTTCCAGTTTAGATGGTCCTTCATCCTCACCTCATAAAGAGTAAGTTCTTTGGCCTGACTGGAAGTTTGATTACATAGATCAGCAGACGGGTACGCAGTTCCAATACCGGTCAAATCCTGGCGATCTGTGAGGCGTCGCTGCAGCAGGGTGCAGGCCAGAGAGTTGTCCGAGATTGAGCAATAAAGCTCTTCCAGCCGACCGTACGTCAAGTACTCCAACACATTCAGGCCGTTCTCGATGAAGAGACGCACAAACTGCGGTTTGTCGTTTACAAGAGCGTCTGTCATGAAGCTCTCCAGGTGCTCTTTCTGTTCAGCACATATTCCATCATTAACACATGAACAGTAACAGTAACACCAGGTGTTATAATGACCTTACTAAGCATTAAGAAGCAAGCACTGCTCAAATATTAGTCATAAACTTCACCACATACCAGAGATATAGACAATCAGCCAAGAAATATTTGGAATCCAAACAATTCCTCTTTAGTGAAGAGCCTGATGCAATTTGAGTTTTTTGAGAGAAGATCTAGGGATGTATCTATGTAAAGATTTGGATGGCTTGTGGCAACATTAGCCTTGTAGCTTCAGTGCTCAATGAAAGAAGATAAACATGTCTACATCTGGGGTGAGTAAAAAAAAAAAACTGTTCATAGAACTTTATCAAATCATTCCTTTAACAGTACTAATGAACAGTCAGTTAATCAGGAGTGATCAGCCTGACGAACCTCAAAGCAGAATGTTACCATTTTTTACATTTCTGAATTATTCAGTCATTAAGATGTACGTCGCTCTGGATAAGAGCGTCTGCTAAATGCCGTAAACGTAAACGTAAACGTAAACGTAAAGTCACTTAGAGTGGTTTGATATGAAATGCTCCATTGTAGAGAAACACAAAGGTGGTGTGTGGAACCAGACATCTGAAGAGTTTAAAGTCTCTAAAGAGCTCCCTTACAGAAAGTTATTACATGAAATGGTTATGAATGTGCTGAATGATGATGTTTTACAGTTTTGTGAAGTTTTTGGCCTACAACCAAATCCATTCATCCATTCAGATTTGTCACTATTTTACCATCATCACTTTCCACATAAACACTCAGAAGACACTTGAAGGTTCACTGGTGGGTTTGGGCAGTAAATAAAATGGCTATACTTGTGTGGTAGACACAATCCCTGATTGGCAAGTTTCTCTAAAAATAACACATTTCACACCAAACCCACCGAATTATGAGGGAATTAGAAAAATCAATGAGGAGTACTTAAGAAGGGCATTATTAGGGCATAATTAATGCCCCCACATTAATGTTTACCATAGCTCTGAACCACAGTCACAGTTTCCTTGAACCCTACCTTCCACTGAATGTCTCCAGTGAAGAGCTCCGTCCTGGCAATGTCCACTCTGTTCCAGGTCACAGCCAATTTCAGTTCCTCTGTCGAGCTGGCATCAACTGACAGGCGCTGCTTACTAGCTGTCACACACACATAAACACACTTCACACCTTTGTACATGCATTAAGCAAAAAAAGGTGTCCCATCATTCATGGAGCTTACCCCTGACGAGAGCCTTCAGCAGCACAGTGTCAAAGTCATCTGGACCCTCCTGCTCTCCATGGTAGATGGAGATTAGATCTTTGCTCTGGTAAATTTTAAGAGTCTATTGGAACCAGACAGAGAACAACACTGAGTTGTGACTGAGAAATATAAGGCATGGAGATTAAAGCTTATGATGGAGCTACTGCCAAAATGAGTCCAGACCTGTTTAGTTCAACAAACATCTAGGACAAGTGTGTGCAGACAGACTGTTCAAAACTTTCCAAAATAAGGCATGTCTAATATCAGCCAATAGATTTTTTTCTTTACAGTGGTTTAAAGAAACAGTGTGACAAAACATCAACCCTACCTCAGATGTAGTCAATGAATGAAGACATGTTTGGAGGCCAAACTTTTGCTATGAGGCTAATGTTGCTAACACTAGAATTCAATAGTCACCCAAATCTTTTCTGTAAATACTTCCTCAAAAATTTCTCCTGAACAGCACAAACCACATCCAGCTCTTAATTTAGGCAGAGCACATTTGGGGGAGTGGTTTAGGACAGCATGACTTACTGAGAGAAGTTGTGCTGTTTGAGGAAATAATTTGGGTGACTACTGACCTCTAATGTTTGTTAGCAACATTAGTCTCGTAGCTGTAGTTCTAAATAAGCAAAATTACAGATATAATTTTAATTAACAGAATATATATATATACACACACATATACACAGTCCCCTTCACATTAATTGGCACCCCTGATAAAAATGTGTAAACAGCCTTAAAATAAACTCATATAATCAATAGTGAGTGATCAGTAGAGGACTGAGATGGTCATTGAAGATTGATTCTGTGTCTGGTGAACCATTCCTCTGTTGATTTGGCCATATGTTTTGGATCATTATCCTCCTGAAAGATGACCCATTTTCAGTTTTCTGGCAGAGGCCACCAGAGTTTTACTTAAAATGTCCTGGTATGCCATGCACTCTAACAAGGCTCCCAGGGACACTGGAAGAGAAACAGGCCCACAGCATCACAGATCCTGCACCATACTTAACAGTGGGCATGAGGTGTTTTTCTGCATATTCATCATTTGTTTCACGCCAGACCCACCTGGAGTGTTTGTTGCCAAAAAGATCAATCTTAGTCTCATCTGACCAAAGCATACGGTTCCAGTTAAAGCCCCAGTAGCATTTAGCACAGGGGGATGTTTACGTCTGTGATTGTAGGACAGAAAAGGCTTTTTCCTGGCATGCCTCCCAAACAAACTGTTGGCATGTAGATAGCGTCTAATGGCTGTTATGGAGACTTGGTGACCCCAAGATGCCACTCTTTGCTGCAGGTCTCTAACAGTGAGCTTTGGGGAATTTTTCACCTCCCTTACCATCCTCCTCACTGTGCGTGGTGGCAAGATCAACTCGGGTCCTTGTCCGGCCTTGTTTGTCACAGTTCCAGCTGTTTCAAACTTTTTAATTATTACTCTGACTGCGGATATGGGAAAGTTTAGGTGAGTAGCTATTTTATTTGTACCCATTTCCTGACTTATGAAGATCAACACACATCTGCCTTACTTGAAGGCCATGTTCTCTTGTCTTTCCCATTTTTAAGAATGGCTAAGAGAAATGGGCCTCTGTGTCATGTCACATTTATACCCCAGAAACACAGGAAGTCATGGATAATTAAAAGTTCCTAGACACTCAAAAAAAGCAAATTCTTCAGTTCCATTTATTTTATATGAATTGTTAGGGGTGCCAGTAATTGTGGCAACAATGATTTTGTTCAAATTTACTTGAGTTAAAGATTAGATTGTTTCTAATTTATTCAGTGTGAGAATATGACAGTGCAATAAAAATGAATGTATTTTACGGCGTTTTACACATCTTTATCAGGGGTGCCAATAATTGTGGAGGGCGATAGGTATAGATGAAATATATAAGAATACATATATGGAAATGACATTTCAGTACAGTGCATAAAACATAAAAGACGCTTAAAAGAATATACATGTGCGGTTGTGAGTGAACGGCTAGACTTCTTTCCCTTCCTCTAGTGAGCAAAAGGTGCACTGAAGTAGCAATTGTTTAAAATCTTTGTTGTGTGAGGAAAAGAAAGAACATAATTTTATAAACAAAACAACAATACCATTTTTTATTACCCTGTCTATGAGCTTGTCCATGTCAGGCTCAGAGGAGACGTGTTTCATTACTTTCTCAGCCACTCTCTCTCTGAGGTCCGTTTTGGTCGCCGCCTCCCCCTCCCCCTCCGCAGGCAGAACGGGGGTGGCCGAGACATTCTCCAGGACGTCACTCACCAGGTCAGCTAGCCCCCCTGACCCTGCCAGGACCAACCACGGGATGCCCCTCCTCAAGGAGAGGTCCATCCTCTAAGATGAAGGGAAGGAGCAAGTACAGCTATATGACAGGGTGAGAGTTGCAGCACTGCTTTGCATAGTTTGGAGAAAATTCTAATTTGGACAGTTTTATTCTGACCATGAATGCAGCCAAGACATATAGCTAACATGTAGTAGAAGATAATACACCACCAATTAGAACTTTGCAAACTGCTAGTCAAAACTATGACATACCAAATTAACACTAGGATTGGCGCCAGTATTTATAAAAGTCATGTCAGTCTACCTTATTTTTCCACTTTAGTTTGAGCCAAAATATCTGGTTGGGAATGGAAGTGATGTTCATTTCTGTTCTTTAAGTTATCATTATACATCCTACTAAATGTCTGAGACATCCAGTTACAGCATGCAGTTTGCTATGCAGAGCGAACCTGAAACTGCAGCTGAGCCAGTTAAAACTGTATTCTCAGTGTGTCTTTCAGTGTAGTTTGAAGAACTGACAACACAGATTCTTTGCACCCATGCAGCCTGTGCATAAAACCAAGCACTGAACATATACTTTAACTGTTGTCAAAACTCACCTCAAGCATGTAAAACTCTCCAGACACCAGTATGCTAAGCACAGGGATGTCCATGCTTCCGCTGTCTGAGACAATACAAACTCATCCTGTGACATATGACAGCTAGGAGACCAAGTGCTCAGTGGCCAGTTAAAGACCCATGCATAGCACATTTTAACAAATGCTTTTTTCAACTATCAAACGAAGTGTGATTTATTTATTAACTTGTTTTAAATTAAGCTTTAAATTCTCTTTAAACGACAGTCTCACCATTTTTGCCTGTGCGCTGGTGGGATATGAAGTCTTCCAGACGGACCCTGAAGCCAGCCTCACCTCCTCTGCGGCCTTCAGTCCCATCATCCACCAAGAGGAAAGCCTGGTAGTTACTATCTAGGCAGGGAGAGTCGCGGGAGTTGTTTGGAACAAAGTACTCAGCAGGGAAACTGCCCTGAAAAATGAAGAGGGAGACAGAGAGAGAGAAAGAAAGGAAGAGATACGTGTCTTTATGTGTAATGTTGAGGATGGAATACAGTGACTAAAGTAGTAAATGTTACTTCAAACAACAGCTTCAAACAATGAAAATATATCTATATTTATGGACAATTTTGTCCTGATCAATGCTCAACCTTAATGATCACATGCCAAGTCCTCTTCCTACCTGTACCATTGTGAACAATTCTGACTTCAAAATGACTGTGAATGACTGTGTTTACATCATAAGCATTTCATTATTTAGATCTTTAAATCTTGTTCAAAAGATGTTCTTATTCATTATTTACAGCATTTATGTCCGTTTGCATCTAATGTTTTCACAAGCCCGGATAAATGGTTTTAATGGTATTAGGTGCCAAGAGTTTTGTACAGTCCTGTAGGAGTAAATCATGCGAATATTTATGTGTTCTTTTGCAGACCACTGAATATAAAGGCTTTTATAAAAGCAATTATATAGTAATAATAATAATAATAATAAGAGTATTATAACCTCTGGGTTGACCAGCTGCTCCTTGAGCTTCACAAGACCCCATGGGGCAATGCCTATGGCCACCATTTTAGTAAAAGAGTCTGAGGACGCAGCCGTCGCGTGGTCCCTCACAGCCTCACCAAGACACCGGCCAACACCCTCCCGCAAACCTCCAGACAGGATCCATGCTCCTGTGCGTTTGTGTGAGAGAGAGTGAGTCAAAGAAGTATACAGATGAAACACTTAAGATGAAATTGTTTGTCCACTTCTGCACCGTCCTAAAGACACTGATCACATGGATTAAAGCAAAAAAAAAATCATCTGACGGATTTTTTTTTTTTTTTAACCAAATGCTCCGTGTCGCAGGCCCACACCCGCTTCCCATTGTCATTCCTCTGTTAACAGCAAGAAAAAGGGACTCCAAAACTGCTGTTATTTATTTATTTTTAACGGAGCATAAGCTCTCGCAGCACTTGCGACACAGGAGCCACTGTCCTGAGTTTTGGCTTCTTTATCTATTTAAGCAATGGGTTTTCTCCGTTAATAATAATCATTAATTATTATTATTATTATTATTGGATACGCCAGGCAACAAGAACCCCGCGCCATTCACCCTTTTGCAGATCTCGTCTTTGTTTTGGGACATTAAAAGCCCTTGAGACTGATCTGGCACTAAATGCTGGGGAATTATTTTCTCCTTACTATGAAATTTGGCATCTTAAACAAGCGTCGGGAAATAGCTCGCAGCCTGTAGGCGTCTCCGCAGCCATCAATGTGTAAGCGAACTGCCGAAACCATGTTTATTTGTATTTTTTGGAAGAATAATTAAATCATAATTAAACCAAAGAAAAAGACAGCCTTTCCAGAACTTTATCTGCCGAAGCTTGTTTAGCACCCCCGCCTGTCCCCCATTTCTTTTCCTTCGGATCTGCATCAATCTCATTATTAACCTTTAGTGCCCTCAGTTGACGGAAATCCGTCATAGCGACGGAAAACTTTAATCCATGTGATCATATACCACGTATGGGTACGGGGAAGGCAGCACAGCAGGGCTATCACTATTGATTATATGAAAAAGTAATGATTTTTCAATTATTCGGATGATTACATAATTTGACAACAAACATTTAATTTTCCGTTATATATAAATACATGAAATATGTAATTAGCAACAGTGGCATCCTGCTGATACAGGTTTCCTCCTTTTCAGAGATGCACTGTAATGTTTTGGGCATAATAGCTGCTTTGTGGAGAATGTTCAGACTGCTGAACACCGCTGATGTACAGTTAGAGAAAGTTGGAGCACAGTTTGTCTTAGTCCTTCATGCATGACCTTCAGATCAACTTTAGTACAAAGTCAGCCTCAGTTTCTCAGCAAATATTATTCTTGCATAAGTGTCAAGTTACTGTGGGATCCAGAGATATGAAAACAGTGTAAAAGTTGTTGGATGGGATAAAGGGAGACAGTGTACCTGTGCTCTGGGCAGCTTTGACCAGTCCCTGCCGCAGAACCTCACGAACCCAGGTTTTGACCTTTGACTTACTCACGCCACCTGACACCGACAGGACCAGGTTTGGCTTGGGCAGGCCCCAGTGGATGGTCATGATGTTGTAGACAGTAAGTGGATGGGTTTCACAGGAGAGACGCAGGAACTGCAGCACATAAAAAGAGAGGTGCATAAAATATCAGTAAGAGATTTACAATTAATCAATCAATTAATATTCACAATGTCTTGTGACAACCTCATCTTCAGCTAGATACGGTCACAGTAAAGTCTTTATTCTACACTAAATTTTGCTAAAATAAAAAATGTAAAGTACCTTCAGGTTTTACCTTCTGAGTATTTAAAAGAAATGTTTAGCGAACAATCAAATTTGCAAATTTGCCTCTTCACACCAGATCATCCAAGGCATGTTTGGAGTCCTTAGCAAAAATAGTGGGAGTTAGAAGGCTAACATACACTACAAATGTCAATAGTCACCCAAATCTTTTTGTCTCCCAAAATTTCTATCAACCCACTCAAACTGCATCCAGCTCTTCATTAATGTGGAACAGACTTGTGAATGTCATTTAGGACACAGTATGACTCTGAGCTGTAAAAAAAAATTAACTAAGAACTACAGGTAGCTGTTTCAGACAACACCAGGACTGATTAAACTATCTGGGTGACCACTGACCTGTCAATGTTAGCCACACAGCTTAAGCTAAAGTTTTGACTCCAAATATGTCTGGGCTGACTACATGTGGGATACATCTGTCATAATTCACTTCTACTTTACAGTTTTCCATCCTCTATAACCCTTAGGATTAAACTGCTTTTGTCTCTTCTGATCTGCTCTATGTTGTGCCTTATTCAGAAAGCAAGCCAGGGTGACTCACGTAGCTGTGCCTTTTGCTGGCTCCGGCGAACTCCACCTCTCCAAAAGCATCAGTAGGGGCCTCAGAAGAGTGATGCGCGGTGTCCCAGTGACTGACGATAGCGCTGCTGAAGTAATCGTTGAGAGTGACGGCGGCATGGCTTTCCCTCTTTCCACCACACTGACACAGACTTCCATTGCTGCAAGAGTACAGGTGTTCTCCTGTTATCCTTTGAAATTATCATCCTTCATTATTAGTGTGATTCCAGAAGCGATCATGCTATTGTTCTTCTTAAGTTTTATTATTACAGGTGAATTTTGAGGACGCTTCTCCCCAGAGGCCATTTGAAAAATGGGCATCGTGCTAACTGTTACATGTGCCCTAGACCCCTTCCTCAACCTAGTGCGCTTGTAATCCCAGGACTGTGAGCGGCACCTCTGAGGTTCCCTTGAGCAAGGTACCGTCCCCACACACTGCTCCCCGGGCGCCATGTTCCTGGCTGCCCACTGCTTCACTTGGTGAATGGGTTAAATGCAGAGGAAGATTTCTGTGCTATTCACACTTTGTGCTGTGGTGTGTTCACGTATGACAAATTGTCACTTTACACTTGCATACAGCTTATCGACTTGATGACCGGGGCTGAGTATCGATCGTTTAAAGATTCGATTTTTGTGGTCGAGTTGAGTGCATTCTAGTTTTTATTACTACTGTTCATTATCATTCATACAGTGTGGTGAAAAATTATTTGCTCTTTTTTTGCACAGTTGTTACACAAAATGATTTTCATTCCTCATGCAAAACGTAATGCAAGGGGAACATTAGGAAATATTATGCAAATGTTCTCACCCATGTGGAAAAGGTAACTGCCCCTAAAACATAGAAACTGGTTGTGCCACCTTTAGCAACAATGGCAATCAAATGCTTCCCACAATTCAAGTCTTTCACATCAATGTGGAAGTGTGGCACTCTCTTCTTTGCTGAACTGCTATCATTCAGCCATGCTGTAAGTCCCATTATAAGTTCATGCCAGTCAAGACTTTGACTGGCAAGAAGGGCTGATGGCATAAAAACACATGTTATAATGATCCTATTTGAGCTGTGGATACTGTAGAGCATCCACAGGAGAGATTTTGTGGGATATGTTTTATTATTTTAAGGTTAAGCCGTATTTAGTTCAAACAAGTCTGATCGTGTCTTTGGAGAGTCTCATCTATCTCTATGCCTTCCAAAACAATCAGCGATTAGAGTCTGGGGTAATCTGAAACGGCCTAAGGTTCCTGTTTATGAGAGCTCCTGAGTTCCTAGGCACTTTTGCAGAAGGGAGGAACCACAAATAACCACACAGTACATGAAAAAATGAATTTTTCTATGTTTATCTGACAGTAATAACATCAGAGAGATTTTAATCAAGTATGAATCTGATGTGTGTAGTTTTACAGTCTGAGTAATAATTATGGAGTGTTTTTAATCCAGTATGAATCTGCAGTGTGTGTAGTTTTTGCAGTCTGACAGCAGTAATTGTGGAGTGTTTTTAATCCAGTATGAATCTGCAGTGTGTGTAGTTTTTGCAGTCTGACAGCAGTAATTGTGGAGTGATTTTAATCCA
>JBBPCZ010171473.1:0-16491 GCA_037974445.1 Brycinus macrolepidotus
ACACACACACACACACACACACACACACACACACACACACACACACACACACACACACACACACACACATGCAAACAAACACGCAAACACACTTACCCTGCTCTTCTCTGTGGGCAGTACAGATAAGAGGGTGCTGCTGTCAACCTCTCCCATCAGCAGCTCTGACACACTGAAAAAGAAAGTGTAAAGTGCAGAGGAACAGCATAAAGGATCTGGCCCTTCTGACTTGCTCGATTTGTTCTACACGTCACTGGGAACAGCACTGATGTTTCATCTTCTCACTTATAACTCTGATAATGTAATGATTAAAGAACTCATGAATTGAGTGGGGCTAAACTACAGTAGACTATACAGTACTGTGCAGTACATATTTCCTTCCAAAGAGCCAGACCTTCCTGTATTTTTAATGTGGTCTTGAGGAACAGTTCTCCACCTGACCAGTTTCAGAGGAATGTTTTTTGTTTGTTAAGACACACAGTGTCCTACGTATGAACCAACAAAGACCATCCAACTTAAGACCCGAATCAGTGAAGAAACAGGTGCAGAGGATATCAGATGATCAGGCGGTGATCAGTATACTGGTGGTGCTGAGAGCTGAGTGGTTGGAACATTTTTATCTAGGCTTCTTGTATCTTTAGGCACTTTGCAGCCTGTCATGTTTCTTAATTTAATCCACTCAACATACCAAAGATAAGACAATCTGACAGGTAGGAAATAGTAATTTTGCATCAAAAATGTGATTTAAAACAAAATACAAAGAAACAAGGGGTGGCTCGAGACTTTTGCACAGTACTGTATATAGAAAGGGATACACGTGAATTCATTGGTATTTGTGACATCACAAAAACTAAATTCAAAACAAGCGGCTACATCAGTCCATACAGATAGACTGTGTGGACTGAACGACACCCTCACAGTGTTTATTTAGTGCACAAACCTCTTTTAGTTTAACGAAAAGGTAAATTTGGTTTTCCATGATAAGGGCCCTTTAACAGTGAAGCGAATACACCTGAACTTAATGGCAATTCTATTACTGGACAATTTTAAGAATTGCTCAAGTCAATCGATACTTATTTTACATTTTTGCTATGTTTTTTACAATAAAAAAACTGAAAGCTTTCATTTAGTCGAACTTGTGGGGCTCGTTTTCATTGTGAAACTGTCCATTGCCATCCTGCTCACCAGTAGACTGACCTCGCTGCTCACTACAACACATCGTCTCAATACAGAAAGAGCTACTGGGATTTCTAAATATCTGGTATACTGTAATACCTTGATACCACCCAATACTAGTGTAATACAAATGTAAATGTAACTTCCATAACTAAATATGCAATTATGTATGTGATTACAACAGTACACTTAAATAGTAAAAAAATATTCGAATACCTCTAGACCTCTATTAACAGAATGTGGTGTGTCGTAACAATATTGAAATAACAAAGAAAAGTGATTTGTTTACAACATGAACACTTCAGAGTAGCCTGTGAACTATAAGGATAGTGATCAGCTCAAAAGCAAAACGTCTGATTTTCTTGGTAACCAAGAAGCAAACGAAAGCCACAAATCAACTTCCTGTTATGGCACTGGAGCTCCAAACCAGACTATCAGTGTAGTTTATAATAAACCACACCTGCCTGAAACCACTGGAGACTGCAGGTACGTACTGCACATCCACACTGAATACACAGCTTAAATCTAAACTCAAACATGACCCATGTGTTCAATAATCAAACATGAGATGAAAAAAGCAGTATGTTACTGCAAAAGCTTCTTTTTCACAAGAGTGCGAACAGAGAAAGCTCTTCTGCGAGTCTTCTGTTTATACACAGTACAAAAACATCATGACAGGAAGAACCACTTACTTGCTGCTGAAAGCGACAGCGATGGTCTCAATGGCTTTCTCAAAGTCCTTTTTGTCAGATTCAT
This sequence comes from Brycinus macrolepidotus, assembly GCA_037974445.1. Lineage (NCBI taxonomy): Eukaryota > Metazoa > Chordata > Actinopteri > Characiformes > Alestidae > Brycinus > Brycinus macrolepidotus. Next base: position 1,930 of record JBBPCZ010171473.1, read on the forward strand.
TGCACACTTCATAGTGGAACCCTTAGATCAAACACAGCTACATTAGTACATAAGAGCAGATGTAGATCAGATACCTCATAACATCATGTGGTTCTTCTTTTTTTTACTTTTTTCAATAAAACTTGCTTTTTGGCATCGGGGATGCAATCACACCCCAAAGCTATGGAGCTCACTAAACATTTTGAAAAGAAAGCTAAAAACAAATCTTTTCATTTTAGCCATCAAGTAGCTATGACTTTCCTGATACAGACCTGAAACTCTTTTCAGCACTTTTACGTTTATGTACTGTTACACTTCTTTTAAAATGTTGTATTTTACATGATTTTGACGCTTTTTTTTCTTTCCATTGCATGAAAACTGATAAATAGGCCAATAGAAATTGTCTAAAATAAGGTGGTATGAAATTGTAATGCATTAACCTCGATACTATATGAAATACTGATAATATACAAAAGTCACAGAATAGGTATTACTATACCACCTTTAGAGGGCAGCAGTGAGCACTGTTTGTTTATTTGAGCTCGAGCTCTGCTGTTATTTGGAAGCCACTAAACTTCAACAGCCAGGAAGCAAAATAAGTAGTCTGACAATTCGGCCACTTTAAATTAATGGACAAAAAAACACAAATTGGAATCTGCAGTACTTCATAGGCCAACTCATTGTCAGCTAAAACTTCAATATCGTGACAGGTCTGTGTACTACTGTTCAAAAGTTTAAAATTACTTATCATGTTAACCACATTTGCTGTTTTATACACACTGATAGCTTATACAATGTAGATTTAAATATTATAATGTACACACTGCAAAGCATTTTTACGTTGCATTCAATATATTGGAATATTCAGTATTTTGAGAACAACACACAGCTATAAAAAGATAAATAACAAGTTATATATATTTTTTGGTTACAAAATTGTTTGAGTTGAGATTTAGTCATCGTTTTTTAAATATGAGGCATTGTGGAAATTCATTTTTATTATTATTTTAGTCATTTTCGTGCACAGCTTTCTCAATCATTTTAGAATCTTTTATTATACCAAATTTATTCATTAATTTGAACATTGTGACACACAGCATATTACAATCATTTCAAGTTCACTCAGTTGATCTTTTCCATCACACTTCATGTGTCTGTAAAACTAGGCGGGACAGAAAAAGCGTGCCACCTTACCTTTGACCTGGGAGATGAGCTTTCCGGCAGCTGTGAGGGTCTCCACCGTGTTCAGGAGGGGATACATGCTGATGACCTGCCGCAGGATCCGCAGGACCTCCCCCAGGCACTCGTGGGCAAGCGGTCGCCGGTTCTCCTGTTTGCCTGAAACGAGACACCAACACAGCACTCTGAGACAGAAACACACTACAGAGCCAGGCATGAATAAAGAGGTCCTGTGGCACAAACAGATCCACAGTCACGGGTCAGATCAGCTTCACAGTAGCGTTCTGATACTATACAAAAGTCGTTCTTTACTGAGGCTTTAGTGTCCTACTGGTACATCAACTGGACAGCATGGGACTCTTAAAATAATCCCATATTTTGCATATAGGACAAACACAGGGATGAGCCATAGCACATTAGCGTTTGTGTGTAAGTCAGGGAGGAAACTGGTAAGAACCACAGTGTGGCTCTGTGACCCATTTGTTCGCCAACAAAGTCTCCAACACCAGTGCCATTGTGTTGAATGTATCAAGGTCTTACTGATCTACAGTAAAGGAGCTTCCTTCATGGACACCTGCGAGTGTCAGAAGGTGGTTTCTGAATTGACAATCAAGCGACAGTGCAGGAAACACACACACAGAGTTGATTTCAGGAGCTGTAACCTGCTTTCAAGTCTGCTGCAACACCTCTGAAGCCACTTCCTCCTTTCTTTACCGGCGAGCTACACACAAAGCAGCCAAGCACACTTCCCCCTTGATCTGTCAAAACAACGCAGCTACAGAGCTCAGGCGGGCTGCGAGGCTCAGTAGAACGAAAGCAATCAGAAAGAGATTTCTCACAGCAATACATAATCACAACCAGCTGATGCACAAATCAGGCCAGCCCACACATCGCAACTACACTTCTGAAGACACTCTAGTTTCTACAGGCAGCATTTCTTATTTTAATTTTAAAATATTTAGTATTTACTTACATCATTAATTAGATAGTTACCTTTTATTTACAATGCTCATGGTGTAATGATGCCCTCAGCCCACAATTCAATTCCCAATACTAAGTTCACAATTTGACATTCTCATGATGTTCAGAACTACATATGAAGCAAAATGAGCGATTCCACTACTGACGTGCCATTTAGCCCCTGTAACTCTTAAACTTAAGAAACATTTTTATTAGTCTTCAAAATGGAATCATATATAAAAACATGCATTTCACTAGTAAAGCACGATATGGGCAACACATCGGTATTGTGTTTTTACTGCTATGTGTTATGGCTTTGAAGATATTAAAGGGCCCCTAACATCACTTTTCTGGAATTAAAAAAGGCTTTAAGTCTGCAAATATCGTTTCAAATGGTAAGTTTACTCCCCACGTCCATACAGTCCACATACAGAAACTAACCGACAAAAACAGCCTGTTTTCAAATAATAGTTTTTGTGATGTCACAAAACCAACACATTTAAATATATCTCCTTATTCTCGCTACAGCAGATTAGCTCCGCCCATTCATGCACCGATTCGCCAACACCTTTAATGGTTAAAAAATAGACTTTTGTTTGCTTACATGAAGACCTCGATTAATCAGAAAACCCACTAACTCACCTGGAGCTGTGATTGGTCACCTTGTCAAAAATACTGTGATTGGTTAGAGGCTCATTTGCATATTGCAGCCTTCTGAAATATCAACATTGCACAGACAGATACTGCGATGATGATTGGCAGATGATATATTGTGCACCCCTACATTTAACCATTTAAAAAACGTGTTAACCTATCTATCTTGTTTTTTTATGTGGTTTCTTTACGGACAGTAAGTTTCCATTACCTTGCATAATGTGCAATATAAAATGAGTAAGGAAAAACTCTCACATATGTGCACATACAAAAAGTTTTTATGCTCGCATGGTGTAGTTTTTCAGACAATTTGACAAAGCAATATTTCGCAAAATTTAAATGGAAACACGTTTCGCTTTTAAGTCACATGACATGACATTTAAAAAACAAACAACCAAACATAAAAAAACAGCATGTGGCTCTTCGCTTTTTGCTCGGCCCTGATACGACAGGCACCAGGAGAATCCTAATGTGTTGAACTATTCATCAGACGCCAGCTATTCTGAATATGGATCCACAGGACCTTAGTAACATCCCTGCGGAGCACAAAAGCCCCCCCCCCAAAACATCCTATATGCTACCAGGCTGGTGCTGAAGGGATAGCCTTTCCATTACTGGCCCCATCGGCTTTCATTACACACTACCACAACTACTGAGATCACCGTGAGAAAATGGGTAAGGTCTTGCAGATCAGTTGCCATATTTAACTGGAACAACTGTCATGAGAAGAGGAAGCCCAGCTTTAATCATATAACATCACTCAATGAAAACAACGTTTGCAATCTTTACATAAATATCTTTTATTTCGTGAAAAACTGCAATTGAAACCCACCTACTGACCTAAATGAGTAACAGGGTTGAACTGAAGAATTAGCAAATACACAAAATGTGCGTCCATGATAATGACAAGAGGTCATCTGAATGATTTACTTCAAAAATAATAATAATTTAAGATGAAAAATTTACTTTCAGTCTATAATTTGGGCAACACAGTTAAACTCAAAGTGACCGGATCGTTCAACACCACTATATATGACTGAAAATAAAGTAAAAAACAAAAACAAAACTTGTTTTTCTTCCTCCCATGAGGTTCAGACGATTCAGCAGATGCAACGTCCTGCTGATCATGTGACTCCTACTCTACCAGACACACGTTTTTGCACGCACTGAGATTTTCAACATTTGCATGTTACCCACTTAATACTTACTAAAAATACATTCAATGATCTTTCCTAACAAATAAATTTGCAGTATTTTCACCGTTTCAGTACCTTCATTAGCCAGAAAATGTCCTTTTTATTCATCGCTACCGACCTACAAAAAGCCAATTAATATAATATGGATCACCAGACAAGTGTTAGATATTTAACGAGCTATTACCTTGCTCAAGGGCACCTCAGAGGTGCAACTAGCAGTCTTGGGGTTCGAACCCACGACTTTCTGATCGCACACCCTAACCACTAGGCCACCGGCTGCCACCAGTTAATAGGATGTCAGACATGCACTGTTACATATTCTTTCATCTTATAAAGGAAACTTGTTTTATTTGACACATATTCATTTACAGTTGTTCACTCAACAACTTTCCAGTGTTTAACAGGAATAAAAATCTGCAGTTTAGGAAATGAATGGATAAGTGGTAAAAACCTGTAGTGTGCAAAAACTTTTGACAGAAAGTTAATATATTTCAAATATTCCAAAGGTGTGAACAGGGTTCAGGTGACAGGGCTAGGTGAATGTTGAGGGACACCATAGTGAACATTTCTCTTAAACTACGGTGTATGACTCATGAAAAGGGACGTTTGAACTGTTAAACGGATTCATACAGCAATACAGAGGTGCAGAGACTGTTGGAGTATTTTAATGACGATGACAGGCAGCGGTAATGCAGGGCCGCAGGAGTTTTATTATTGTTTTAGCTCAGTTTTTGAACCATGTTGGATGTGATGGACACTTTACTCATGTTTAATCATGTTTAATGGGATCACTGTTTCCATGCTTGGAATGTTGCGGGACCACCGGGAGATCATGGGTTCAGACTAGGTATCACATTAAGTGATACAGAGCCAATGGGAGGCTCTCTAAAGCTAAAGCCTTTCTTTGATTGTACCTTGATTGGACCTCTTTGGTGATGCATTATATCCTCTGATTGGCTATGAGACAATGACAAAACAAAATGTGTGGAAAAAACATTCAATGAATTTTGATCTGTATTCACGGATGTAATTGACAGGCAGTACAGACGACTCTGCGGATCTGTCTGAAGATTTTACTAGGATCTATAATACACAGCACCCAAATAGTTTATACTTTCATAAAGCTCCACCTCTTATTTAAGGTGGAATGTCGCTGAGTTGTTAATATACAGACAAAGTATATTATGTCCTGAACGTGTCATAATAAACATACAGTACCATACAAAAGTCTTAGACACCTGAGAAAATTCTATTTAAAACCTGTTTAGCTAAGCAGTATGTTTTTAAAAACTAATATTAGAATTTCTACAAATAATATTAATACAGTAAATAGTGATTTTATGTATGCCTAGCGTTTGCTTAATCGTTCTCAGACCTCTCCTCATGAAAGCCTGGTACTATTCTCATTAAATACCTCAAATATCTGGTTCAGTATATTATTATATAAGGGTTATATTATTTTTTCCCATTTGATGGTACACAGTGAGGTAATCAAAGCTCGAAAGACAACTTATAGGCAGGGCAAAAGTCATTACAACAATTCTGTCTTTTAAATGACATAAGATAAATCAAGCTCACATGACATAAACTATAAATATATATAAAAGGTCTATTTTGACTTTAATCTCAGACTGTAGCATGTTTTTGTTTTCATCGGTGGAAAAATGCAACTTTTAGGGGTTAAATATCTGGGATACAGAGAAAAAGCAGCTCAACTGGAGCGAAGTTTGTACTGAAATGTAACAGGCTTAAGTATGTTTATCTGACGCATGTTGACTGTGTGATATAAAGTCATGAGTATGATGTGACGCAGGCTGAGTGACTGTGCCACGCCATGTGTGCCGTGCTGAGAGAGGAAGGGGGTGTTCTCTCAGAGTAATTTCCTGTTAGAGTGTGGTGTGCCACAGAAACTGAAGCTCGGAGCAACAAGCGGAAGCTCGAGGTGGCTCTGGCCGAGGCGGCCACGCCCCTTTTCCTCTTCCACCAATGGTGCGACGAGTGGCCTAAAGGGAAGCGTGGGACAAACACCTTTTGTTTTACATGCAATTGGTCATACACATCGAAAATAAAGCGCAGAATTAGAACAGTAGCGAACTGCTGAAATCAGGCCACAAGCCTCGTGATCTGCTTCGGCTTTACTGACACAAAACACCATAAACGCACGACGCTGCTGCTTCAGCAGGTGTGTGGTGACGTCTGACAGCCTCTACTGCTGCTACTTACTGTCATTTTGTCAACCGGGGAGCAAATGTAATATTGTATTAAGTTGAAGCAACATTTAAATGAATGTTCTCATTTGTCATTTAAGACAAAACCCATTTGGACAAAAGTATTTGGACTCGTTTGAGCACAACAGATTTCTACACCACTCTTCCTGACATCTTAAAGCCTTAAATAAAAACATTTTATCATTCAATCTGGACATGATGTCTGGAAATAAAAAAAAATGTAATGTTTGCTAAAAGATGAACACATGTACACTCCCCCATAATTTCGCATGATGATTTCGATGAAACACATCGAAAGACTGAGGTGAGATGTATAAATATATTAAAATAGCAAACAATGTTTCAACAAAGACAAATAGCCGAATTCAGGTAACTGTTTGGCTCTAATTTTGACTGTTAAACTCGACCGGAGATCAACAGCAATGGGAGCACAGCTAATCACGAAAGTTACATATAAAACTTGGCAAAATTTTATGTATAAAAGTTGCAGTTGCTCCACTTATGAAGTTCCTGCACTTGTAATTTCAATTTTTGATGCTGAAGTTTGATTTTTATTTTCCGTTCTGCTATAATTTCCACAACGTTATGTTCCGTCCGCTACATCATTTAACTCTGAACAGAAAATTTCAGCAAAAGGCTGGAGGTGCTGGTGACGAACTATTTTAACAGTGGAGGAGAAACATGGCTCTTCTTTCAGAAAAGCAGCTAAACTGACAACGAAAATACGTCGCTAAAGGAAAAATTGCAGAGTTTTATCTTCTGTATCATCGCTGCCGTCTCAACCATCAGAAATCCAGTCAGACTCATGCGTCTCCTCATCTGACCGAACGTTTACTTTCAGCATAATGTAATCTTTGTCTTTAGGAAGTATAGAGGCGCAAAACTTTAGAAAACTGGAATACTATGAAAGAATATTTAGATTAAAAACAAATTATATAAAACAAATGAATAAAGTGAATAAATAAAATGAATAGTAAAACTACGGTTATGAAAACGGAAATGGTCATGAATATTCAAAGCCTTAAAAATGCAGATGACTGTATTGAAAATTTGGCTCCTTTTAATCTGGCAGCTAGAAGAGAAGTAAAAAAAACAGTGTACCGTATTTATTTGTTCTGTATCACAATACATTGTATTGTGTAGCACGAAGTGTGTTAGCTCAGGGCTAACATTATCTTGAGGCTACCTTTTGGCTAGTGTTAGCGCTTCTATGTTGTTAAGGAATCACTCTTAGCAGATCAGGCAGAACTGTGCCATTCTAAGTTTAAACGCTGTAATAAACAGTAAATGACACTGACATAGGGCCCATTTTCAGGAATTCCTTATTCTACGGCAACAAAAATGAATAAAAATGCTATTGCATCGACTTAGTGTCTAATGAATTATGAATTATGTTGGAATTTTTGTAAGAAAGTTTATTTCTGCTTATGAGCAAAGCAACCTGGTACAGGCCAAAATGCACTAAAAAGTCATTTTTGAAATGTGCGTTTATTTTTTTTATTAACCAGGACATAGTCATTTAAGTCGATAGTTGAGCTGACTGTAATGTTCTGATCTTATTTCGCCGCAGTAGAGAACAGATACTGTAAGGTAAAGATCAGGGAAAAAGTGCAAAGGTGTGAGATGAGATAAAACACCAGAGTGTGTGCAACAGCGAAAAAGAGCCCAAATCAGCAGAAAAACAAAACACGTCCTGGACAGGGAATACAGGACATTACATGACATCTAAACAAACTCTTCTATGAATGTTTCAGTCTCTATTGGCCATGACTACTGCTACTAGAAATCCCGCAGCCTAGTAGTACAGCAGCTCCTTCCCTTACATGACTGTAGCATTGTGAAAAGCAAGCAAATACTAGTATTAAACAGTTTATGATGATGAAAACCACATCCTTTGTCTCCCTTAATCTACATACAGGACATAGATTAATCTGAGGGCCAATGGGGGAACGTCCTCTACGACCCCAGACAACTGTGGTCATGCTCTGTAGTCATTAATAGGCTTTAACGTAGGAGTGGGAATCTCATAATACATTTCAGTTATGATTCTTTAGGAAACAATTCGTAGAACTCAACTGGATTATTTGAAATGATTCAGAATTATGTGACTGAAAATACAGTCATATGAAAAATAAAAAACAAAATAAGCCTTTTCTCCGTAGGGTTGTCACTATCAATCACATTATATTGATTATTTTGACAATTAATTGAGTAATCATGGTCAAGAAAATAAAAACATCAAAATATTAGAACATTTTACTGAAATAGTGTTGAAAAAAGCCTTGGAAAACACAATGTTATTAAATATACAATCACTGTCCTACATCTCTGTAGCTTAAATAATGTAATACTGTTATTACATACATAATATTAAATATATATGCAAATTCAGGTATCAGCAAATTCAATTTTACAACAGTTTTTAGTGGAGAATGTCTGAGAGTCTGTTAACATGGTGTTATAATGACCTGAGGAAATTGTGAACTAAACTAATCAGCTTTATAGAGAATGGACTTTTGAATCCATTTTTATATATTTTTTTAATCAAATAACTAATTTAAAGTCCTATTTTTATGTTTGAAAACATGCTTTTCTCAGCCCTGATTAAAGAGAGTAGAGTTCTGGGAAAAACCTTTAATTGGTACAAAATTATGAAGGTTCTTTAAACAGGTGGTTCCCAAATAAGTCCTTTGGGCCCCCCGGAGGGTTCATATTTGTGACTTGTGATTGACCAAAACGTGAACTGTCTGGAGGTCCCTGAGGACCTGTTTGAGAACCACACCAGGTTTTTGACACTCACACATGTCCAGGCCAAAAGATGCGACATCCATTGAAAGGTTCCAAAGTTCTTATATGGCATCTAAAGAACCCTTTCCAGAGCCTTTATTTTTTACACTGTAGCTTTAAAACAAGATCTTTCAGAAGAAAAGTTCTCAACACCTAAAGACTTGTTTACTCCGACTGAATAGTCTCCTGCCAAACCGAAACCCATCTGTCTCTTACCTTCGAGCACCACGTCTTTCAGTTTCTCCACAGCCTCAGCGAAGCGGGCCACCACACGCAGCAGTGAGGGGATGTCTTCCACCTCGATGATGGAGGGCGTCTCTGCGACCTCAGACTGCGGGCTCTGGGCGATGGCCGCCCTGCCCTGGCCTTTACTGAACACCCACGACTGGAGAGGAAAACCTGCGGCGCTGGCATGTCGGCTCAGGGCAGTGGGTCTCTTTAGGGTGCCCACTGGGGACGGGCATCCCACCAGCTTGGTGTGCTGGGTGGAGGGAGTGCCGGGGCAGCTGGGGCCGTCCACCACAGAGGGGGATAGGGTGGCAGGATTGGAGGAAGAAGAGGCCGAAGTGCTGGAGTCTGCCTGATCTTTCCGAGGCTGCTCCTGGAGGATGGACAGCTGAGGGGAAATCAGGGAAATGAGAGAGAAGATGATGAGGAAAATGAATCAGCAAGAGAATTTGAGACTGGGGAAACCAGTAAACCCAACACCGGTCAGGAACTACATGAGAAACTCGGGTTTTGTGTGTGGTGCTGCTTTTCTGGAGACATTTAGACAGAGTCTGCAAGACATCTGTTGGTAAACGAAGAGTCTTTCACAAGAGCTTGTTGTGTAACACCACGGCCTATTTCCTGTCACACCCTGAATCAGGAGTTAAAGCACTCCAACGGCGCGAGCGTGGATCCCCACAGACGAACACACACACGGAAAACACAAAGACAAGAAACAATGCGATGGTGTTAAGGACCTTGCATCAGCTTGATTGATTACGAATAGCACTCTGAAATATGATACATGTATAAAAACACATTCACATATCTACAAACACAGCACATTCATGAGATAAACTCATCTCTAAACGTGCTTCTCACACATGGCAGTACAGAGCAGATGCATAACGCATGAAGAACCCTGAGCCCTGAGGCCAGGAAGTGTGCAGTCACTGCTGTTCGAAACCCAACGTGCGCTTTATAACGTACTGACTGCTCTAGAAATACACCATCACATTAATAATATAAGTGATCACAGCCTGGGTCCCTAAAAAACATACTTTTAGGAGTAATCTGGTGCCTGTGAAGAGAGTTTAGGGCAGAAAGACCTACCTGCTTGAGCCAGACATTGGGTCTACTGGGCAAGATGTCCAGCTTTGTTTTACTGTCTGATTTCTTGACCCTCTGACTCGTTGAATAAGGGCTGTAGCTGCTTTTCCCACCTGCTCCCCTCTTCATCATGTTCACATCAGCTTCACACAACCAACCCGCAGCCCATCCTACACTACCAGTTTCAGTCAAAAAACAGCCAAAAAGTAGAAAATTACAAGCTAAACTGCATCTTTTTGTCACCTACGAAGAAAATTTCCAGCGATATGATAAAAATATTTCGAAAAAAGAAAAAAACAATGAAAATGACCATTCCTGGGCTAAACTTGACTTATTTCGATTTTAAGCTTCACAAAAAGTGCAAAGCGAGGTTTAAAGATATTAACAATTAGTTTCTGGTAGTCTACAGCTGCGGAAGTGGAGTTAACCCGAGCCTGAGTCCACTCCGGGTCCAGTCCCCCAGGGTGGGCTGCTGATACTTGGCTGAAGCAGGAGGAGGAGGTGAGGATGCGCCTCTACTTACTGATGAGGAGCTGAGAGGCGCTGCGCTTCCTGTTCCACTCTTCTTCGACATGGAGTGCGTTTTTATCAGTTCCTTCTTCTTTTTGGAGAACATTTTAGCGTCGGGTCGTTTCGCTATTTATCTGGATGGTTTTTCTCTACTCTACGAGCCCCCCTCCCGCCCCCTGCTCCCCATCTCAGTGCTCTCTGACTCTTTACAGGCGCTTTTCCATGCACCCTCCTGTCAGACTGTCCTCCTGCTGCTCAGAACACACACTGAGGGCGCGCGCACCACATCCGCCTCGAGCTGATAACACACACACAGACACCTACACATACATATACCTAAACACACACACACACACACACAGATACAAACACATACATACACACAGACACACATACACAGACACAGCACAACACTTCCAAACCTGGGGGTCAGTTTCAGTTACCACACATTTCACTAATTATTATTTCTTTTTGGGGCGAACTGGGATTACTTTCCTGCTTTTCTGGAGGCCCAGCTCTTTACACTTCACTTATCATACTTATCACTTTGGAATTTTAATATTTTATTTTATACTGCTGGACTTTTTTTTTTTTTTTTTTTTTTTTAACATATTTGAGTTTTCAGTTTTTTATATTGGAGGACTTTTATTTTTTATACTGGAGGTTTTTTTTTTGTTTTGTTTTGTTTTATAATGGTGAAAGTTTTTATTTCGGAGTTGTTCTTTTATATTGAAGGAGTTTCTTTTTTTCTTTTTCTTTTTTTATTTATTTATTTTTTTCATAGAGTATTTGGACCTGAGGCCACTTGCTTAAAACACCTTAAGCGCTTAAGCTTAAGCTATAAATTAAAAAAAAAAAAAAAATGCACTTGTCAAAAACTAAAACTTAGACATTTTGTTTAGTCATCATTTACATATATCTGTCTTAACGGTACAGAAATAAAAATTCTAAGGGATAACGACAGATCGAAAAATGGTCGTGTAAAAACAACAATGAACAAAACCACACAAATGTCATAAGTAGACCTGGAAATAAAAATGCAAAAAAAGTATAATATGGGCTCTTTGAAGGAAAGGGAAAACATGACCACTGGCACTGTTTTTTAGTTTTCGGTGTTGTTTTATACTTCTGCTTGAGTCATTATAGGTGAAATGGCAACACCTTTAGTAAAAGGATGGATTTGGGCTAACTCTGCCCACCTCTCCTCAGTAAACATACTCTCTGTAATCCTTCCACATTGTCCTCCTGTACCTCACCATCCTCTTTGTGTTATTTATTTGAACGTTAATGTGATGTGACCAGCGCTTCCACCGTGGTGACATCCACCTTCATTAATGATCCTGGAAAGGGATTTTTTTTTTCCAAATGCATTTATTCTAAAATAGTTCATGTTTAAAATAAAAACAGTGATTTAATACAGTTGATAAAACATGCCCAAGTTTTCTTAGGCAATATTTCACCATGAAAATGTCCAGCAGTGTAGAAAAAGCATTAAATCAAGAGAACCCCAATGAGGTCCTCACACACAGTCCAGGAGCTCTCAGGGTAGGATCATGAGGTTAACTCATTAAAAAATATATATAAAAAAATAATAATTTTCACACTGTTTTCATGGATTCAGTAGTCCATGCAGCCACAAAAGTCTCTGAAGCAATAAGTACTGTGTGTGTGTGTGTGTGTGTGTGTGTGTGTGTGTGTGTGTGTGTGTGTATTAGAGCTCTGTGGCAGGACCCCATTCCATATCATCAGTTTCCTCTTCATCATTGTAGTCATCATCATCGTCACCATCATCTGAACTGTCGCTTCCTCTGATCTGGGATCTTCGCATGATCATTGCTTCATGATGCGCCAACCTGAGAATAAATAAAGAAAAGTCACTCAAAATATGTCATTTTTTTGGCATATCAAACTAGCAGTTGATATGAATTCCTTGTGATGAAACGTACACAATATAGGGGTGAGTAGGTTTCTCTTCTTCTTCTGCCATGCGAGTCTAAAAACAGAAAAATCACACCGAAAATCAGCATTTTTAAAAGAAATTACTTTCTACAGAGGAATATTACTATACTGTCTACATTTCACAGGACAAAAGATGATGCACATTATGTCAAAGGCATGAAGATATGGTTCATATGAAGTGTGCCTGTCATGGTGGGTGGGTCTCCACTGAGACTAGGCCCATCCAAATATAGTCTGGCCTAGTAGTTTTTATTTATTTATTTTTTTTACAGACCAATACATTTTTATTTGACATACAAATGAATTCATATCTGCGGATTTGCAAAGAATATGTATCAAAATGTGTGTATTTTTGTACTAATGGGCCCCTCTGGCCAATACAAACTACATTTCATTCTAACATTGGTTAGATGGTAATCACTTTCTCTGCTGTGGTTTATGCACCAGCTTCCTGACTGTTCAGTGGTATCAGACATTTTGTAATCTTGTAAGACCTGTGTTGTCGACAGGGCTTGTTTTTTACTTTTTCTGTTCATTAAATGATCAATTTAATCATCTCAGTTTCATAAGTGATCTGCTACCTCTCAGCTTGTCAAAATGCTCATTAAAATACTACTCTGGAAATGAGACTGAGATTACTTTAATTGAATTATAGGCTATAATTTGGTTTTATAGCCTTGTATCGGTTTCATAACACCTGCCCATCAGGATTCAAATGCCCAACTTAATGGGCCAATATGCTACATGTTTACTATATTTTCTTCCCCCTGAGATCATTTTTTTATATGTTTTATATACCAAAAACAATCATAAAGAGTTTTATATCTCTTCATGCTTTAAACAGGCTATTTTTCTTAACGTACCTTTAAGGCAGATATATGTAAATGATCTCTTTTCTGACTGGTTGTCCTTTATTCAAAAAGCAGTCAAGCTGAAGCACTTCTTATAACCTCATTATGAATTGATGGGGCTAAATTGCCTCAGGGTGAACAGGTGGATATTTGTAAATGGACTGTTTTTCATGACATCACAAAAACAATGAATTCAATATGGGCTGCCATACTTTCTGTGTGTGGACCATGTTGACTAGAGAGTGAATGGTACATTTTAAAATAGTGCTTACATTCTACATCTTTTGTTTGAATAAAGTGGTATGTGTCCTTTAAGATATGGTTTGGGTGATATGTCTGTGTGCCCAATACCTGTTGTAGTTTGTTCTCTATGGCAGAGAGTGTGACCGGAGGTGGGCTCTCTGGGGGGAGCTCAGTGGGGTCCGGGGCCCTGAAATCTGGTGGCCCCTCAGAGGGGGTGGTGGGTGGAGGAAGGTCTGCGCTGAAGTCTGAGTCAGTGAAGCTGCGCTGGGTTGGTGATGGGACCTCCTGAAGCTCCGGGGGGCTGTGTGAGGCGTGCCGTGGAGATCGCAGCTCTGGGACGTGGAGGATGGGGGGCAGAGCGTATTCGGGCTCCTCCTCCGGGGGCAGCTCAGGGCTTGGGCTGGGTCTGGAGGCGGGTTCTGAGGATCGGGCCAGGGCTGTACCTCGACGCCCACTGATACCCGGCTGGTTGGACATGGGCTCCTCCAGGTCTTCGTTATCTGTGTAGGCCTCACCATCTGTATAGGCCTCACCATCTGTGTCCTCGTAGTCACTGGCTCCACTGAGGTAATCGTTGTTGTTGGAGCGGCTGAGGGTGTCCAGCTCCTCCTCGCCACCTCCCTCCAGCTACACACACACACACACACACACACACACACACACACACACACACACACACACACACACACACACACACAC
>JBBPCZ010171484.1:0-16489 GCA_037974445.1 Brycinus macrolepidotus
TCTCCATCCTCTCTCTCTCTCTCTCAGCGTTCTCTCCTCTTTCTCCCTCTTCTCTCTCTCTCTCTCATCGTTCTCTCCTCTTTCTCCCTCCTCTCTCTCTCTCTCTCATTCTCTCTCTCTGTCTCTCTGTCTCTCTCTCTCTCTCTCTTTCTCTCTCTCTCCCTCTCTATGTATTTATCTCTCTTTCTCTTTCCCTCACTCTCTGAGTCTCTTTCTCACTTTTTTCCTCTTTCTCTCTCTCTCATTTTCTTTCCCTCTCCCTCTCTTTTTCTCTCTTTCTGTATTAAGTTCTCCCTCTCTCTTTCTCTCTCTTTTGCTCTCTCTGTATTTGGCTCTCATTCTCTCTCCTTCTCTCTCTCTCCCCTCTCTCTCATTCTCTCTACCTCTCCAATTCTCTCTGTCCCCCCTCTCTCCCTCTCCATCTTCCCCCTCTTTCTCTCCCTCATTCTCTCCCTCTCTCGCTCTCTCCCTGTCTCTCTGTGTGTATTTATCTCTCATTCTCTCTCTCTCTCTCTCACTCCCTCTGTCTCTGTATTAGCTCTCATTCTCATTCTCTCTCCCTCGCTCTCTTTCTCTCCCCCCGTCTCTCATTCTCTCAACCTCTTCAATTCTTTCTCTCTTTCTCTCTCTCTCTCTCTCTCTCTCTCTTTCTCTCTCTCTCTCTCTCTCTCTCTCTCTTTCTCTTTCTCTCTCTCTCGCTCTCTCTCTCTCTCTCTCTCTCTCTCCCCCTCTCCATCTCCCTCTCCCTCTCTTTTCCTTACCCCCTCCTCCCTCTCACTTTCTCTGTCGATGTTCCGGCAGGTGAAAGTATCTTAGGTGACAGAACATGACAGAACATCCTCTAAGTTTGGTGACTCCATCATTTTTTGCTGGCGGTTGTACTCAAGAGTCTCACAAAGACATTATTCAATACCTATGCATGTGTTATTAAGTCCTCCACTTGTTAGGAATTCAAGTAACATAGTAAACCCCCCTCCTTTAGACAGTATACCTAATATTGCTCATTATGAGACTGATTTAAGAAAATCATAAGACCATCCAGCCAAGACACTGTAAAATAAGAATTCAAATTCATCTTACAAATTCATCTTAGTGAACTGACAGGTCATTTGACATATGGAAGATTGGCTAGGTTTAAGATTCTGCCACTGCAGTGCTGTCTTTCTTGCCTCGGGAGTGGCTCTATGGTAAGAAACTGACCACTGATGAAAGGCTATAGGATACAATAACTGTGGATCAATAGGCCAGACCACCAAGATGGGGCTTCTGAAAGTGGGTGTTCAGAGAGCCTTTGAGTCTTGAAAAAGTTCATGGAATAATAAAAATCCTCAGAGCAGAACGAGGTGCTGTTCATGAGACAGGTGAGTGTTTTGAAAAGTCTGAAGATCTTTACGTTACTGAGTAGCCGCTAAATGTCAAAGCCAAGTACGGCTCCTTCTCTACCAAGTACTGAATGTTTCCAGGCCTCGATATGTCAGTGTGCTACTGTTGCCATGCGCCGACATATAGACTTCTAACGCTATCTTCCATTTAATGAGAACAGGGGGTCACGGGTCGGTCAGGGGTCGAATGGGACCACTCCAGAGCCGAGATCACTGCGATATAGGATCCAATTACACAGACACGGTGCGTAAAAAGCCTTGCAGGGGTGTGAAAAATAAAAAAAAAAGTGTGTTTGCAAGTCTCTTTTTTCCCCATGAAGGTTTGTGTTGTTTTAGTGTAATCTCTTGCCCCAGAGCTTGCTTTGATCTACACTTGGACTGCTAAATATTTCAGGGGAGATGTCCTGAAATGAGAGCATTCCATCTGTCGGCCCAGACTTAAAGTAGTATAGTTGGGATGAGCTTGTGGCCTGTAGGAGAGAGAGAGAGAGAGAGAGAGAGAGAGAGAGAGATTCATTAGGTCTACTCTATACTCTCTTAAAATTTTAGGTTCTTAATAGGTTCATAGTTGAGGCACATAGAACACTTACATGAGGTAAATAGTCTTTAATTAGATTCGGAATCAGAAAACTTTATTGATCCCGGAGGAAACTGCTTATGTTATGACTGCACAGACACACAGAGACAAAAAGAATATAGAATATAGTATGTCAATCTAACAATCAAAACTAGATTGCATTTCCATGAGAAAATGAGAAGTGTGTTTTTTTTATAACTAACCAGAGCTTCAGTGTCTTGAAGTCTGTTTGAGTGTTTATGAATGGTTGTTTCGCGTTTTGTCTCTTTCCAGTCGCCTTAGCCGTGACATGACAGACTCTCTCTTCAACACACATTTTTAAAGTGACTCAACCATTCGCTCTCTCTCTCTTTCTCTACACATTACAGAGGCGACTTGACCACAAAAATGTATTATTTAAACGATCAATACTCAGCCCCTGATCAACCAATCAAAAATCTGAGTACAAGCGTACTACACTGGATATTAACGCATGTTTTGACGTTGGAAACATACCAATATTTCAAAAACTATAAAATACGACTCCTTCTACTACTACTACTACCACTACTACTACTACTAATAATAATAGCAATAATAATAATAAAATCACACCAATAAACTTTCCAGAAATTCTCAGAAAATTCTGCTGATTTTTTTTTTTTTTTTTTTTTTTTTTACAATTTTCTGTAAAATATGATTGCTGGGATTAAGTCATTCACAGTACTTTGGTGTAAAATGGTTAATTGTTGGGAAACTTTCATTCACAGTAGTGGTGAATAAAACCAGGTGTCGCAAAGTGTGCAACTCAAATATGGCCATTTTATTTACTGTCTAAACCCACCAATGAACCTACACCACCAGTGTTTATAGGGTGGTGGCCACAAGTCTGGGATCTCTAGTGATTCATCTGTTTTGATTTTTTCTAATGTAATATAACATTTTTTCATTACAAAATATATTATCGATTTGAGTGGAGAGTAGAATTTGAAGTATTTCCATGAGTTTCAGGGTTTCTTAGTGTTGTCCTTTTGCTTTAATGACTCAAATTCCTCAAGCTTGTACAGAAGCCTAATTGAGCCTTGAACTCAGCATAACACTAAATGTTACTGCGGGGTGTAAATGCTCAGTAATTTGCATTTATGTGTTAACTGTAATGTTTAGCAGAGATAGAAAGTGCGAAGAGAAAGGGACAGTTGGGCATTTAACACTTTTTGGACATATACATTACTGTGAAAAAGTCTTAGGCACCTGTGCAAATTGTTTAAAGCCATTTTTCTCAGCGTGTGATAAAGTGTCTTTCTGCCAGCCAAGTTAACATTAGAATAAATACACACAAACAAGAAAGCAATAAAAAGTATCAGGATTAGTTTTGTTTGTAAAAGTAGTTGATATTGTGTGAGCTGGTGAGGAGAACACAGGTTCGGCTCCAGATTCCTCCTCGGTTCCTTCAGCCATTGTTTGGATTTGTGAAACTCCATCAGCAGCTCCTGGTTTAATTTAATGAACAACTGATCGAGTCAAACCAGGTTTCTGATGGAAACGACAAGTAATACTGGACTTCCACAAGAACACACTGATATACCGAACATAAAATCATTGTTTATTGTATAATGTTATTTATATTTATTCTTTTAAATTTTATTTAGTATATATAAAACTAAACAGTTTTTAAGTATTTTTTTGACGGTGCCTAAGACTTTTGCACAGTACTATACTTTACCCCTTGTAGACTGATTTAGAAAAATCCTGGATCAGCACACTCCTGGTGTGTGTGTGTGTGTGTGTGTGTGTGTGTGTGTGTGTGTGTGTGTGTGTGTGGCAGGACATGTGCCAGTCAGCAGGTTGTTGAAGGGAGCCGGAGCCATGGGGTTATTGATCGTCCAGTTCTATGGATGGTGGCTTCAGGCCGGACAATGTGCGGACTCATCAGTCACTCGGGACTCACAGGACAAACAGCAAGCAAGCGGACGTGACCAACGAATGCGGGGGAAAATCCTGGCTCCCCTGAATGCAGAAGGTTACTCGCTCAAGCCCAGCAGGACCCTGAGGTTTCTCTTAGGGTGTGCTGGGGTCTTTGAGGTGTGTTTCCATGCTCTACCTGATCCAACCCTAACCTTAACCCTGAGTGGCACAGATCCATGCCGAAAGCACAACAAATGGTAAATTGTCGCCATACGGCAAAACAACTTCTTAAGTGGAAGTTCTCCTGGTTTGTGTTGATGCTCGAGGTGTCAGACGTCATGCTGAGCTTTGTTTGGTGTTCCCGTGTCACGTAGAACCAAAGTTAATATAATTTAAAAACATGTAATAATAAAAACCACTACTGGCGTTTTAAAAACAAATGCCCATAAAGAACAAAAATGGCCAAATTTCTTTGGAATTTTGAAAAAAAAGAAAAAAAAAGATTTTTGAACCTGGGAGAACTTTCAGGATAGTCTCCGCCCACAAATGTGTGGAGAAAACCCGCAGAGGGAGGGGGACTGGAGAGCGGCCGAGCGGCGGCGCACCAAGCAAAAGAGCAGCAAACACCGAGTTTAGACTGTTTTACACCGTTTATATTTGTTGAAATCAGATTTTACTGATACACTCTGAGTTCTAATGGTTAATCTCAGCAAACAGAAGACAGGCATTAAACTCTTGTACATTTTCTAATTAAAGCTGTTGTGTTGGGGTGCAAAACATGAGGAGGAGCCAAATGTCCTCATGACAAAACAGTCACATTGTCCATCACACCAGTTTGTAACCCCATTGATGAATATTGGTTCGGTGGGCAGAATTCATCTAAAGTTAGCACAAATATATACACATACTAAGCAAGTGTCTGCACAGTCCTGGGATGAACCATTAGATGCCCTTGGCACGAGTAAGTTGACACAAATTGTGTTACATCAGCCTGTTTGCATATGCATTACAAATAAAATAATGCAACCGTGCAGGGGCAGATGGTATGAGCTAGCAGGACTAAGACCTCCCACTCTCTCAAAAAAAAACATCATAACAAATGACTAGAAACATTTTGAATTCCTCCGGACAAAGAAAAGCAGCACCATCAACAGGTCGTAAGAAAAGCATGAGCTGGTGAAGACAGGGCTGATGTAGCTCTAGCCCAAGTCGATTCACAAGCACTGTCTGTGATTCCATGTCAAGTGTGCTGTGATTTTATATTACATGTAATAAATGATATTGTCAGTCTCTATTTCGGCAAATGTTTTATGCCCCCCCTCAATGCACACAATCTGAAGTCAGAAGGGTGGATAGGTGGGGTGCTAAAACCTGATTGGCTGAACCCCTACTGTAAAATATTGCATATACACACATTTTGCAGGCATTGCTGCAACCAAGCATGCTTTTAAAATTTATTTTGAATTCTGGTCACCTGGAAAAGTGGACATTCAGGAATATTCATACTTTCCTACTAAATATAGACACGTTTTATATATAATGTGTTTTTCAAAAAATGGTCCGAAGATGACATTTTGAAGAAAATAGTTAGAACTAAATATCACTGGACATCAAATGTACCTGAAATAATATAATGACTCAGTTACCAACGGGCTGGAGAGGTAGCTTAGCAACAAACAAGAGAGTGAGTAACCCTTGAAGTAGCAACCTAGCGGCTGGGGTGGGGTGGGGTGGGGAGTTCTTAATTCTGACACACCCCATGCAATTCACACCTTGAGTAAACATGGAATGGAGTAATGGTTCAGGTCAATTACGCTGCAGGTGAATCCAGAAAGCTCAGGATTAGAGACAAGGATATTCTGCAACGCTGTTACGGATAGTTCCAACCTGATTTAACCTCTGGACATTTGGTCTCAACGTCGAGCTAAATACAGGAACACACACATCCCCTTCTCTCACTCTCTGCTCTAAGCCACAGCCGCGTGTTCCAGGTCCGTGGCCTGGCCCAGTCGCTGCAGATTACAGTCATCAGCTTCCCCCAAAGCTTCCCAGGGCCGATCTCCAGCCGACTCGATATGCTTCCCTGCCATTTCTTTCACAACTCGTCACGCGCCTGTCTGCTCGCCTTCTGCCCCGGCTCCACACTAAAACCCATAAATGACAGTCATTTCCTCTCTGTTATCAGATTAAGACTTTGTGAAATAACTGCTTTAAAATGATACTCGCAGCTGAACCCTGCACACACTGCTGCAGGAATCGCATGCGTGCAAGCAGCTGATGAAAAAAGAGAAAAAGAAAAAGAGATGGAAGTCACTCGCGCATGTAATCATTTCAAAGGTAATAGCCAAAAGTTCTACAAAAAACCCTGACAAATCCGAGCCATCTTCTGTTGTAGACTCTTCGGTAGCTCTCCTTTGACTCGGTATTCTCTCATGCAGCTTCCTATGAAGCCACCTGGGATGGTTTTCCAACAGGACTGAAGAAGATATGTATATGGGTGAGGCCTTGTTTTCTGCTGAAAACACTGGTTATGGATTTCAGTTTGACTTTTTTATATTTAGAAAGTATTATTTTTGGAGAAGGCATCACCATTATTTGTCCTAATATTTGTCCTGGTTTAGGCCAAAGTCTTTTGAAGATCATGGAGACGTGGAAGCAGGTTCAAACTCTGTGTGAGGCGAGGAAGCGGAGCTGCTGCCGCACCATGTCCTCTGGACTGAGCATGGGGCTCCTCCCTTTATGAGAGCCAGGTGAACGGCATCATAAAGACTCTTTAAAACATGGGGTCTCTAGCAGTAGAGAAATCAGAGAGAAATCAGAGAGAAAGAGTGGTGAGAATAGAAGGAGGAAAAAGAGAGAGTGAGCCTGTGTTTGATTCAGCCCAAAGTGGTGGTGGTCTTGTTGGTGTTTTTCTGAATTAGTATGTCATTTATTTTGAAATTAAGCTCCGTTGTGCACCTGCTCTGGTGTCTGAGTGCATTCCTGGGTGTGTGTTTAGGCTTCCCAGCCTGTGGGCATCGGCCGGTCCCCGGGCCGCATCACTATATACAGCCATGGAAAAAAATAAGAGACCGCATCATTTTTTTTTCCTGGTTATTGCTTTTGTAATTTGTGGGAGTGTGTCTGTGTAAAATGTGCATGTCACTATTTTTTTATACACTATTGACCACACTTGACCACACAAACAAAAAAATGTTTGGAGAAAATTTAAAGATAATACATATAAATGATTTATTATACATTGGAAATGTTAAACTACACAACATTCTTACATTATTTTACAACTGCAACAGTTAAAATTTTGATGTTAAGATCATAGTGTGTGCATGTGTGACTCTGTTTCATCCCATCAGAAACTGAATCAGGAGGGAAGCTGCTGGAATACAGCACATAGAACAGCTGCTGTACAAACACTACTGCACTTACAGCACATATGGAGGCATTTCTTATTTTTTACACAGCTCACACTAGTTCATAAAAGAATAGCAACCTGTGCATTTTACACACACACTGCCGCCAAAACTGAACAAAAAAAAATGGGAAAGGTGGTGTCTCATTTTTTCCCATGGCTGTATATGACACAGTTTCACAAATCCATGCAAAGGCTGGAGGCATCAAGGTGAAATCTGGGACTGAACCTGTGTTCTTCTACACTTGTAACTCACAAAGCTTCAAATACTTTTTACAAACAAAACAATCCTTGTTTGCTTGCATTTATTCTGTTATTCTGTTAATTTGTGTGTTTGCTGGCAGAAATTCTCTCACTGCTCAAATAAATGGCTTACTTGTGAAAATTTCCATTCTTTGCTCGTATTTCCTCCAGAGTTTTCTTTTTAAAGTAAATCGCTTTCAACTCACTCACGTTTAGCAGTCTAAACTTTCTCAACTAGGGGATGCCATAAGCAGTCAAAAAGCTTTTGATGCTTCATCAGACCACTGCTTTGCATCAGTGACTGGATCCTTGTTCTAGCTATTAGGACAAAAGAATCTTCAGAATATATTTATTTCTTTCATATCAAATTATTTTTACAGAATGAATGACCATAAGTGAGGCTGAACATGAAAAGCGTCTGATTTCCACAGAATGAGTTTCCTCACTGACATCCAGTGAAAACAACAGTGTCTGCATGTTCTACCCAATGATTTGACATATAGTAGCCTAGTGGGTAAAACATTTGCCTGTGACCCCGATGACCACAAAGTCGCAGGTTCTGGATAAGGGTGTCTGCCAAATGCCCCTTTACTTTGCTAAATATCATACAGTCAGGGGGCCCAAGTTCTCTTCAAATGTAGCCTCTCACTCATGAAGTCTTGTTTCAGACTCTGTGTACTTCGATGATCCATAGCTGGAAATAACCCTCGCGAGAACCATTAGTGGAATGACTTTAAACCTGTATTTGGGCTACAGAATCATTTCAACAAAAGATGAGCAGCTGGGCTTCAGCCTGCACTTTTACTGATGATTCGAAGGGTCACATTAGGTTACTGCATTAACATTTAAAAAAGTAACTTTTTAAAGCAAATTTCAAACCTATTGACTGCACTCTTTAAGAGATCATTTGCTGGATTACAACAAAAAATGCTTTTATATCATGTGGCATAAAGACATTCACCCACTCTTGGAAGAAAAAAGCTCTTATTTAGCCTGAGGATTGTGAGAGAACAAAGGACGCAAGGACTTCTGGCTCTTCTGGGAAATATATGTTTTTTAAACCCTCTTCAATCAAACCTTCCAGCAGTGGTGACCCACAGGGCCAATGCTATTTGCCAATGAAACATCTTTTTTTTGTTTTTGTTTTTTGAGTGGGCCATTGCCCATGTCTTCTTAATTTGAGTCATTTCACAAAGGCCTTGACTAATAGCGTAGAGTACATATTCCCTAAACAAGCCAAAGCCTAGGCATATTTCATTGACTTAGATCTATTATGAATATGCTTTATGAAGAAATCCACATAAAAGAGCCGTTTGTCCTTGTCAAGTCTTGAAGTGCGTTCGTGCTCGCTGGGAGTTCTACGACAGACTCGTTTGCAAGGTTGATTCGTCCTTTCTCTTCCAGGCTCTGCAGTTTGTTACTATGAGATCTTCAGAACACCTACAGTGAGTAAATGTGAGTGTGTGTATGCTCCAGTATTTATGGGGTGTATTCATGTCATTTTGTATGACTATAGCAAAACGATGTCATACTGCGCTACAGAAAATATATTATATTTATATATTTTAGAGAATTTGAGAGAAAAGGGGCAACCAGCAGTCTTTCAGCAGAATGTACAAACTGACCCAAGAAGCAAGAGATTGAATGAGTTTACTGCACATGAAAGAGATCCATTTGAATTTTGTAAATCTTACGTAAGGAATTAAAGACAAAATACATTTTAGAGAAAGACCCAAACCATGTCAGAGGAACAGAGGAAAACATGTTGTAGCTTGTTTTAGTAATATCTTATGGCTGATTTGTTTGACATTGTTTAAATAGCAGCCTCACGGTGGTGTAGTGAGTAGTGCTGTTGCCTCACACCTCCAGGGTTGAGGGTTTGAATCCAAGTCCTGGTCTTGTGTGTGTGTGTGTGTGTGTGTGTGTGTGTGTGTGTGTGTGTGTGTGTGTGAGTTTGTATGTTCTCCTCATGGTGGCGTAGGTTTCCTCCAGGGTCTCTGATTTCTCCCGCAGTCCAAAGACATGCAGTGAATTGGGGATTCTAAATTGACTAAAGGATTGAGTGAGTGGTGTGTGTGACCTGTGGTGGGCTGGCACCCCACCTAGGGTGAGTCCCTGCCTCACGCCCGTTGGACCCGGGATGGGCTCCGGATACCCATGACCCAAGTAAGGATTAAGAAGTTACAGAAAATGAACGAATGTTTAAATTGCATCTGCAAGATTTCGTTAAGATTGGCACAGGCATTTATTGGCCTCTGGACTGGTTATTGGTGCTGTTTTGTTGAGCAAGCCTAATGAAACTGTTGGACATGTGAGTAAACGTAACCGAGTGTAAACATACCAAATTTCAAAATTTTAGCTAAAGCAGTTCTTGAGATATTGTAATGTGTCAGCCGCAGCAACCCCATGAATGAAATTTTATGAAATCTGGTGGGCATCCAAAGAATGTGGTAGTGCTGTTGTGAAATTTCATGAAGTTTGAACCTTTATATTACAAGATCTGGCACAGGCATGTATTGTCTGCTGAATTTTGATCAGCCAGTGGTGGTCATTTTGAGGAAGTTTAGGAGATTTGAGCAAAATTAATGTAGCTGAATGTAAAGATGATATGATAACCAGCAAAAGCTGAATTTACAGAACCAAACTATTTACAGCTCAAAACTGGACTGTTCGGTCCAAAACTGAATACCTGTCAACCCTACTGATGTGGCATGTTATTGTATTGTATAGTCACACTGACTTATGAGGAATCATAAGGAAGAGAAAATATGGATGGTCAGGTGGGCTGTTTGTAATGTTTTTTTGGACTAATGAAGAAGCCAGACAGTTCACCACACCAAAAGCTGTATCTCCATATCTACTAGCCTATGCATCAGTAGCAGTCAGGATTTCTTTGTCACTGTGAGGGAGGGTTCCTCACTTCCTCATCCGTATGACAATGCATTCTGGGTATTGCAGCAAGAAAATAGTGATTGAAAACATGACAATGAATCTCATCAAATTGGCTGATGGCTGTAATAGTGCCCTAAAGAATAATACATAACATGACAAATAATAACTAGGACAAATAATGCTAGTTGTAGCCCGGAATTACTGTCAAAATTCAAATGATGCTGGAAGTGAAAAATTTATATGGGCATTAGAATGGCCCAAAATTATCTGGTTTCAAAATTATTTAAAACAGAAGAAGCTGTATTGCCCCCTACACTTCCTGTAGTGTATTGCAATCCATCAGAACGACTGGATGTATCATATGAATATTATACAGCATTATTTAACACTTTTGCGTGTTGATTTTTGTCATGCTATCATCACAACTTCTAATTGTTGCAAATAATCGTTGCTTAGAGGGAAGAGCCTGTGATCAAGCCAAGCACCATCATACTTCCTCCAGCAGCTCTTCAGTGTTAAAGTCAAGACTATGGTTTTCTCTTGCCAAGCAAAACAGGATGCTTTCTCCAAATAAACACACACACACACACACAAATACATGCATACAAACATGCATACAAATGCATGCACACACACAAAACCTGCTAGTCTTATTTCATCTGAAAATACAAAGAGACAGTGAGAGAGAGAGGAAGAGCTAAGAGAGCTGAAAGAGTGATTTGAAAGAGGGAGAAACACACAGATAAGTAAAGAGATGAAAAAGAAGGAGAAATGAATAGTGAGAGAGAGAAGAGAGAGAAAGAAAGAGAGAGAGAGAGAGAGAGAGAGAGAGAAAGAGAGAGAGAGAGAAGGAAAGGAGACACACAAAGAGAGGGACGAAAAAGAAAAGAGAAGAAAAAGAGAAAGAGGGAGACTCAAAGAGAGGGAGAGATAAAGCAGACACACACACACACACAAACACAAAGAGAGGGCGAGAGAGCATTGAAAAAGAGACACACACACAAACAAAGAGAGAGGAAGAGAGAGCTTCTGATTGGTAGCCTGCTCTGCTGTTTGCTGGAGATGCAGTTTCTCGAAAGCTCGTTATTATGGAGGAGGTGTTATCTCCCAATTACAATATGACGAGGGAGAGGAAGCGCACGTGTGTGTATGTGCGCGTCACACTGCATGCATCACTGACAAGCTGAATTTCTCAGCACCATCAAAAGCTGAGTGTACTGGTTTATCAGGTGACACCAATGTGTCCCCCCGCCAGTTCCCCCCCCAACCTGCCCACCCCAAGCTGCTTTGTTTGCTAAGACAGTTCAACACATCCACTCTAAAACCTTGTTTGTCTGTGGGATTCCAGGACTAGGAGCATCTATCCATATGTTATCTCTCGTTCTTGTGCCTCTCCGCCCTCCTCATCCACGCAAAAGGAGGCCCTAACGCCTTATGGAAAAAATTCAATTTCCTCAAGCGCTCTGGCTGAGGAAAGGCGGCTCAGCCGAAATAAATTAAGAGGAATCCAGTGGAAGACACTCAGTGCCACGGAACACAGGTAATGCGTGCACAGCAGTGTGAGAAAGTGTGTAAACTCTACCAGGCATGTTCAGATTCAGTCTGAAAGATCAGCATTGCCAATTTATGATCCAATACATCAAAATGATTGCTTTCATTTTGCATATAGCTATTGGTAACACTTTGAACCCTGCTACATTGACATAAACATGCCATAAACATGTCATGGCAGTAAAATAATGGTCATGACAGGTGCTATAGCTGCTGTTATAACAATTTAAATCACATGCCACAAACATATCATGAGAGCAGTCACAGCATCTGTTATGAATTGTCATGTCCAGTAATCTAATGGTCATTACAGATGCTATAAAATAATAGAAAATTAATACAGCAGGCTTAATATTGAGTGTGTGTGAGGCTACTATTGGCTTTTATTATGCATCAGTTTTATGGTAAAATTGTTCCACTGTCCTCGTATGTTGACAGTAAAGGCATGCTGGCTCGTAAATGTCCTGTAAATGTATCAGATTAGTTCATCAGAACAAACTACGCACAATAATTTGTGTTTATCATGTCGTGATCTGTTTATCGAGACATGTACCTTTTTAAAGCAGATGGTGGATGCTGTCATGACGGTTAAATGCCATCAAGATGTCATGGCAGATATCATAACCTGTCATGAATTGTCATGTCCAGTAGTAGAATGGTCATGACAGATGTTATGCCTGCTGTTATGACAGCTTATGTCACATGCCATTAAAAGATAATGGCACCACATATAGTACCTGTCATTACTGGTGATGACACATCAGCGACACTGTCACATAAAAAAAGAAAAGAAAGAAACCGACCAATGCTGAATGAGGTTGGGAGAGACACAGTTTGTAATTGTACACCTATAAAGTAGGTGGGTCCCATAAAGTGGATGTGCAGATTAGATGTTTCCAGGTATGGAAGGTAGATGTCCATAGGCACTTTTCCACAGGTCTACAGGAACCGTGCTGTACCTAATATATACTGTGATGGAACTGAAGTTTTAGCGCGCTTTGATTTTCCAGTGTATCTCAGCCCGGTAACGGAGTTTCTGACTCAATTCTTTCCCGAAAATTTATGGCCGGTTGTCGTCCTGAAACCGCGTCCATGAAGTCAAACCAGCGGAAAGTTTTTCTGTCAGAGCTGCTTTTGCTATTGTTTTCTTTTATTATTTATAATCTTGTTTGAGTTGCTTTACTTTTTCTCTGCATTCTTTAGCCGTGCAGTGAAACCTAACCCAGATAACTTGTTAGTGATGTCCTGGATCACCTTCGCGTTTCTCACAGCATTAAAGATAATTTTTTTTGTGTCATAGAAAACTCCCAGGGAAATTTATCTTCAGCCCAAACAGAGAGTCATGCTTGAACTTCATCGATTTCCCAGTTGTTAGTTTGTATCTCCATTGTTGTTGTTTTTTGGGCTGACAGTAATAAAAGAATGGCCTCTTTCCATTTTGTGATGACATTTCGACCAATCAGAAAGCAGCGACGCAGGCAGCTTGGCTGCAGCCCACTTTTAGCCCTGCCATCTAAGAGCTTGGAAACAACTTGGGTACGGGTCGCTTTATTTGTCATGGAAAAAGATGTTTGCGGTATGGGGCGGTTCCTTGTCCCAGTGGAAAAGTGCCATATAATGACATGGGTAGTGAATGTAAATGCAGCACTGTTCCCTCCTCAAACTCATCTTCAGTAGCCATCTAGCTTCGCTGGAGACCACCAACCAACTCTCAAGCCACTCCTGATGGATGTGAAAAGTCCTCATCCTTTGATCCGGCCTGCAAATAGTTTCTCAAACCTTTTCTGATGATTCTGACAGACCACTTCCTCTGGAGGGGAGGATGAAAAAAAGAAGAATCTGTTACAGTCTCTATTTCCCCACCTATATCATTTTGATTGATTTTCCTTCCAAGAGATGATGGCAGGTAGATGAAGTTGTGTCCCTCCACCATCTTCCCGTTCGCTGCCCTCCAGAGATTCAATCACATTTTAAGCTGTAGTATTTATATCATTCACCTCGCATCTAAATCCACACACATTTGCAGGCAGGGGGGCAGATCAAGGCCAGCCATGGGCAAACCCGAAAGAACATTCTCAATAATATTGGACACATCTTGATGATAATGAGGGCCCAAACACAATGAAAGTACTGCCAACTACAATTATACTGCATATCCATCAGTGTTAAAGACTATTTCCATTGGCCTCACTAAACACCAGAAAACACAATAGGCTGTAGTTGCTGTTTCTGTAGTAATCAAGCAATCTATCTTGCTGATTAATCTGGAGGACTTTAAACGGAATCAATAAATAAAAATAGATCATTCATTGCCCTTCAAAAAGTTCCAAATGCTTTACTGGAAAAAAAACAGACACACAGTGTCAATGATGCAAAGCGCCAATCTTATTATAAACCAAATGCTGCTTGAGCTCTAATTAAGCTCTAATCCGGTGGTCTCCAGACCAGTTTTAGAAGTTGGGCCCAAAGTGGGTGAAAGGATCTGCATGGGGGGCAGCTAGTAGACATTGAAATTTGATTTCGTAGGAATTCTAACCATTTTTATAACAATTAAATAGGTCAAACTGAATCAATAGCATGTTTTTCAGAATAGTTTCATTTATTCACAGTATATGCCTTTTAAAGTAATTTCCACTCAAGCAATATAAGCTGTATTCTTTTTTTTTTTTTGCTAGTTTGGTTATTGTAGAAGAGCTGTATATTTTGTGTACACAGTGTATCTTAGCTGATAAGAACATTCTTCATTGCCCCAGGGATCAATTACTGACCAGGTTCAAATACTTGGGACAATTCAGAATCAGAAAACTTCATTGATCCTGGAGGAAATTGCTTAAAGCAACATTCCCTGACAAGGAATCGAACCCAGGCCACAGCGCTGAACATGCCAAATCCTGACCACTAAACCACCAGGGAATTCACGGCAGATTAGATAACATTAGATAACCATTGAATAAGTACAAACTACTAAATAATTTAAATAAATGAAGAAAGGAACTCTCTCGAGTTTATGTTATTATTGACTTATGAGATTTTGTTGCTGATTTTCAAATGGATGGTTTAGACAGTGTGTGATAGATTACTTCAGTTTTCAAAATATGAGTGAGTTTGGATTATAAGATAAAGAGAAAAAATATATATAAATCTTAGACCTTAAATGGATAAATCTATATAGAGTATAAATCATAGATCAGTATAAAGTATGAGCTGTTCTGATGTAGACACAACAGAATATTACACATTAATAAGGCTAATTTTAGATTTCTTCAAAAGAAAAAGAAAGTGCACGTAAACACAAGACAAGATCTTAATTTACAAACTGGAGAAAATTGATCAAATATAAGATGCAAAGGCTTGTAGTTGCAAAAAGGACGAAAATATTGGCATTGGAGTAAGCAAAAGTTTAAAATTTCCTATAAGTTGATATAAGATTTTTGGAAATCAGCAATAAATAAATAAATAAAGTTTTTTTTCAGTGCATGCTATATATCTATATATTCTTGCTTCATTTTATTTAAAAAAATAACAAAGCAAAATTTGTTTTCCATATTAAGCAAAACATTTTGATTTGTTTTGCTTAATATGAGCAATTTCATCTAACTTAATTCCTTTTTTGTTTTTTGAAAGTGTTTTCAGTGTTTGCTGTGTAACTTTTCAGGTGTTGTTTATTTGTTTGTTTGTTTGTCACATAGTCAGTATAGTCAGTTTCACTCCTGTTCACTGGACCTCCAGCGGGCCTCATGTTGAAGCACAGCTGAGTGGAAAGTGCAGCAGAACGTCCTGAATGCAGCAGCGCTCTGTTATGACAGTCATGTCGTAAAAGGCACGGCAGTCATCCTGAGAGCTAAGCGCCGCATATTAGCATAATGAGAGTGGACACAATGAGAAGGACAGGCGTGCTCGCGCTCTGGGACACACTTTTGCTTCGGCACTCACTCCACTGGAAACCACGCCGCTCCAGTGCAACCAATCCTTCCTTCTCACTGAGAGGCCTATTCTGCATCCTATTCTGTGGTTTTCACTGTTTTGTTGGTCTGTATAAATGCAATAAGCTTCATAGTGTACTACATACACACAGTACTGTGCAAAAGTCTTCCTGTGCAGATTGTTTAAAGCCATTTTTCTCAGCGTGTGATAAAGCAAAGTTAACATTAGAATAAATACAAACAAACAAGAAAGCAGTAAAAAGTATCAAGATTTGTTTTGTTTGTAAAAGTAGTGTATATTGTGTGAGCTGGTGAGGAGAACTAACTGAAAAGATATGAGGCAAAATGTAGTGATTTCTTGAAATAAGCAATATCTCAAATCTCCATAAATGTCTATAAGAAGCATAACATTCTGTTCTAAGTCTCTTGGTAAGTTTATATTGGTGGTAATGCGTATTTGAAGTGTAACATTTTGAGTCATTCTTACTAAGTTTAAGACTTTTAGAGTACATCAGTGCTCAAAGTAGTCCACATCTGTTCTTCAAACCTGTAAAACTAGACTTAAATCAACGTCTGCTTTTAACCAAGTTACTGCTGGCTAAGTTACACACCTTAACAAACCCTGTCA
>JBBPCZ010171501.1:0-16488 GCA_037974445.1 Brycinus macrolepidotus
CTCTTGCTCAATGCAGATAAAACAGAGGTCCTTCTTCTAGGTCCAAAAGCTGCTAGAAACAAACTGTCAGGTCTAATCCTTGATTTTGCCGGTTCCTCAGCTTCTACAATGTCAGTTACAAAAAATCTTGTGTCACTGTGGATTCTGATCTTTCATTCGACGTACGTATAAGTACTGTTACCAAAATAGCTTTCCTTCATCTACGAAATGAAGTTAAAAAGTGCATTATTTCTCCATGATGCAGAAAAATTTGCCTACGCCTTGTCACCTCCAGACTCGATTACTGTAACACTTTGCTGTCAGGCTGCTCCAACAAGAACCTAAATAAGCTTCAACTTGTCCAGAATGCGGCAGCGAGAGTCCCCACTAGAACCAGGAAATTCGACCACATTAGCCCAATATTATCAAGACTTCGTTGGCTTCTGATCAAATTGCGTATTGACTTTAAAATCCTACTGTTGACATATAAAGCCTTGAACGGCCTTGCACCCGAATACCTCCGTGAACTTATTTCTCACTGTGAACCTTCGCGCTCACTCAGAGCTCAAGGTGCTGACTACTTACTTGTAGTACTTACCCAGAATTATGAAAGCTTCAGCAGAGGGAAGATTGTTTTCATATAAAGCCCCCCAGCTCTGGAATACCTTCCTGAATAATGTTCAAGACTCAGATGCAGTCTCAGTTTTTAAGTCCAGGCTGAAAACCTGCCTGTTTAATCAGGCTTTCTGTAATTAATTTTTTCCTGTCAGATGAAGGGTGTAGAGCTGGGAGGTGGTGGGCATAGAGAATTCTAGTAAAATGGGATACTGGTGCTGTTGTCCCACCACTCTTCGCGTTCACTCAGGTTTGTGATGGTGGAGTGGAGGTACGCCGGTGTCTCGGGGTGCTCTCATGTCAATCACACCCCTTGGCTCTGCCCTTTCTAGCTAGGCTGCTATAGAGAGTCATACCGGAGTCTCAACTTACACCCCTTACAGTTATAAATCTTACAGTGCAAATTTAAGCAGAACTAACTCTGTTCTCTGTTCACTGCACATTTGCCTAGCCAAACGATCACCATTGGGACCCCAGGCCACCACCTTCCCGGGTCTGCAATCACTGGTGCCCCATGCCAAGATGTCCTTGACTGGTTCGGCTGCTATGACTCCCCACGTGCTCCCCCCCAACCAAGGGCAACTGCTCTTTAAAGCTCCAGCGGCGATTGTAGTTCCTGTTCCTGTTGTTATGAACTAGAGACTCTCAGCTACTCTTACTGACTCTTAAATGTACCAACTCTGTTAGCTGCAGATGGCCAATCTGTCGATATGTTCATTCATGAAGGCCTTCTTTTGTCAGTCATCTCGATAGAGACTCTCTTTTCTTTCCCTCTGGGTCGACCAGAGGAGGATGGGCTCCCCTTTTGAGTCTTGGTTTCTCCTGAGGTTTCTTCTTCCAGCTTTAGAGAGTTTTTCCTCGCCTCTGTCGCCTTTGGCTCACTAGGGGCTTGGACCTGGACTCTGTAAAGCTGCTTTTGTAAAGCTGCTGTAAAATTGGTTGTAAAAAGTGCTATATAAATAAAATTGAATTGAATTTAATTGAATTATAGCAACCACGTAATCACAGTTTGCATTTTCTCATGGAAATGCATTTAGATATATGTACTGTTCTTGCGATGTGACAAACATATTCATTTTTAAATGGAGATGTTAGGGGGACTTTTCAGCCATGTTAGTTTATCTCCATGGCCCCAGTGACCGTTTGTTGTTTGGCACACTGGACAGTGTTGACTGGCACACCATTCTCTCCCTACTTCACAGATAGGTCCTTTCAAACACAGTTTGTTCCAAAAACTAATCTACATATTCAGTCAAGGCTGTCTCCTGAGGCTGGTGGCACCAACATGATGCACACCTGGCAGCTGGTAGCCTAGTGGTTGGGGTGTTTGCCCTGCGATCAGGAAGCCGTAGGTTCGATTCCCACACCTCTGAAGTACCCTTGAGCAAGGTACTGTACCCACACGCTGCTCCCCGGGTGCTGTGTTCCTGGCTGCCTGCTGCTTCACTTGGTGAATGGGTTAAATGCAGAGGAAGAATTTCGTGCTGTTCACACTGTGTGCTCTAGTGTGTTCACTCATGACAGAATGGTCACTTTCACATAAGCCAAGTTGTTTGTAACTTTCGGGGGCGTAACTTTAAGACAGTTGCACCAAAAAGAAAAGCAAACAGAAGCTACAGTTCTCTTTTTCAAAAAACAAAACAAAACTATTTTATAGGTAGCAGCCAGATTTGGTCCCCACAGACAGCTAAATACAGACACACACACATTCCCACACACTCCCACACTCCCAAATCAGTGTTAATGAGTGTCAGTAATTGATCTCTTCTGAAAGGTTATGAGGAAAAATACTTTTCACACTGCAGAGTCTTTATAATATAAGTTCACACTGACCTTTCCCTCTGCTGTTTGACTCACCTGTAAGTATGTGGTCACATATGTTGACAGCTCTGCAGTTCTAAAGCTGGCTTACTTTATTAGCTTTGAAAGAATGTGAAACACTCATCAACTGATCTTCTTTCCACACAGAGAGAGAGAGCGAGAGGGGGTGAGGGAGGGGAGAGGGAGGGGAGACTGACTCGCTAGCCTTTAATTAGGCAGAATTGTTAGCGTGTAGCAAATCTCACCTCCTCCCTGGCCTCCTCACATCCGCCCTTCATTATGATGTGTGTGTCCACCGTCTGCCAGTGCAGCGCCACGTGTAAGGACTGGCCGGAGCCTTAATTAGCCCCCTCAGATAGGCTGTGAGTTTCATCCTGGTTGAATGCTTAATAATTCCCCTCTCGTCTTAACCCTTCATTTATCCCTACATATCCGGAAAGTGGACGGATGTTGACTTAACACAACACACTCTTTGTCAAACACTGAACAAACATGCAAGATGCTTCTGCTGAAGGGACTTAAGGTTGAGTATAGAGCGAACAGGTTATCTTCAGTAAAACATCTTATTACTTGTGTTTGTAGAGGAAGCAGAAGGTTAATCTGCTCCTGCACACTGCTCTGCTCTTTCAGCTGGGGCTCAGATTATGATTCCGAGACTGTAATAGAACAGACTTGTTTTGGTCATAGAGTCTGACTGCCTATTAAATGCTCTGTCGACATTCAGATTTTTTCATTTTTTTCATTTTTTTGAGGTGCTTAGCAGACTAGTCTTTTAGTATCTGTGTGTTATGATTGTGTTTACTATGCTTTTACTATACAAGAAGAAGAATGAAGACGATTAGGCCACTTCACTTACTTACTTAACACTGAAGTGACAGAATGGACACTGTGCAATGCTGCCTCCTGATAAAGCACAACATGGAATGGACTGAAGTGGAATCTTTAAATAAGATTTTCTCAGCTTTGGCTTTTCAGAGCTGCTCAGTTTGAAAACAAACAGGACTTTTTCTTATTGAGATATCTCCAACAACATGTTTTATCGCAACATAAGAAGAACACAAAGTCAAATTTTTTACCACGTGAACAGTTTCTGCATATTGTTAGTGCATCATGATGAATCATTAGTGTTCTGTATTTTAACCCTTTAGAAGGTTCTTACTATCCATGATAGTGCGTCCATAATGAATTCTTTTATAACGCGTGTGGCTGCAGTCTTACAATCTGAATTGTTGTGTATCTTAGGCTACCTTATGTCATCAGCGGAACAGTATGAGGAATCAACAGGATACTGTGGTCATTTTTTTTTATTTGCTGTTATTAGGTTTTTTACTGAACTAGTGACATCATGAGTTCTGATTTTTGTATTCACCTGATGTACTTTAAAAGGGCAGAGCCATGTTTGTTTGCATGATAATGATATTCTCTTTGCTGTGGAAGATAAAATCAGAAGACATATTTTGATAAATGTGTAGAACTATAGATGAGTGTTGCATCACCGTTCAAACCTGAACGTTCTGAGTTTCAATCCCTCTAAAGTTATTTTTCAAGAGACTAGTCATGGCAAACCCCCCCAGGCTGGACTGTAATTGTGGAAGGGTTAAAATCATAAACTTGCATGCTTTTTGATTCTGAACACTGTGGCAGATGGGTCCAGTTGGCCCCCACCCCACCCCAAGTAGACTAATTAAAGTTATACTCAATCAGAGACTGATATGTTGACATTTTTTCTCTCTGTTATAACCCTAATTTACATCACCATTCAATAATTCAACACATATAGCAGTGCTGTTACTTAGTAATAGCTTATTAGTGTGATTGCTGACTACTGTTCTTCTTAAGTCATTCATTTCTGTAACCGCTTAATCCTTACTAGGGTTGCGGGTACCTGGAGCCTATCCCGGGCTCTACGGGCGCGAGGCAGGGACTCACCCTGGGTGGGGCGCCAGCCCACCGCAGGGCACACATACACACACATACACCGGTTCTTAAGTTTTATGTTTATTATTATTCTATTTAGCGCCTCCTCTTCTCCTACCATTTTGGAATATGGGCGTGGCTCCAAAGCCAAAACGTTTGTTAATATCCCCTTCAGTGCACGTGCACACAGCTTATCAATGAGATGATCAGGGGCAGAGTATTGATTGGTTAAAAAAAAATCTATTTTTGTGGTCAAGTTGGGGAAAGATGGGGAAAGATAGAAGAAAATCGAGTTGCCTTTAAAATGTATGTCAAAGAGATAGTCTGTGACATCATGGGTATGGAGGCCGGAATAGGACAAAAAGCATAAAAACCCAAATGCGGAGAAAAAAAACACGGCGCAAAACACACAGCAGACTCATAAATGGACTTCAAAATGCTAAAGCTGATGTCAGTTATGTAAAAAAAAGATCTGTGCCACTGTTTGTTGTGGTTTAATTAATAATAATCAACCCGTGAACCCGGCCACATGCCACGTTTTTAACGCAACCTTTTTTTTGCCCATAAAACCTAAGTTTTTGGGTTTCCAAACACTGGTTTAATAGCAACCACACAGTCACACTTCTCATTTTCTTGCAAAAATGCATATAGTTTTTACTTATTGTTACTTACAAAATTACAAAAGGTGTGATTACCATCGGTGCGATGCTCTCCAACATGAGCACCTGTTAGCTGACATAACAGAATTGACAGTTGCTGTCCTCCTTCAGACGCATTGCAATAGCAGCAGTCTGAAAAGATGCAGTACATAAGCATGTTCCAGCCTTCACCCTCCCAGCTTGGTAGCATCAGATGATGGGGAGACCTGAGTGGTTAACAGGAGCTGGATTTGACTAAATTAGGATAAAAAATGTTGAATCCCTCCAAAAAAGAGCCCAGAGATTTCTTTTTAGTTACTGAGGTTAAGGTTAGGGCTGGGGCTAGGTGTAGCCCGGCATAATTTATCTAAGGGACTTTAGTGGAAATGCCCCACAAATACATTGTATGGATGTTTGTCGCTGGGAACGCATGCTTTGTGATGCATAGTGTCGCTCCGGGAGCAAAGTCTCCCAAAAAAGTAACTTAATGGAAGAAAACGCACATAACTTTCATTTAAGTTAATAGAAAAAGACCTTTTTGGGCCACTTGTTTGATCTGTTCATCTTGAAATTTGACTCAGTATAAATAGCAGCAGGTAGTTTCCAATTATGTGAAAAAAAAATTAAAAAAGAGAAAAATAGAGATACAACATTTTGTTCTGACAGCGACAAGATTCGAGCCGCATGTGTGTATGTACACATGAACACATTTCTGCCTATGGATGCTTATGGGTAACTTATTTGGCACCGTTTGCCTTGAAAAGCAGTACTTTCAATGAGGCATTCCCAAGTACACCTGTAAGGGCCAGTCCCGGGTGAAAGTTGTTGGCATTCACGTCCTTTAGTTCAGGTTTTGGCTGAGTTATTGAGGAAGGAAATACCTGAGCAAGGAGGGGCAGGTGGATTTGGCCGGCTATTCTTCCTTTGTTACTCACTTACATGGCATGCAATAATAGTCTGAACTTTGGATTGATTTCTGCCTCGCTGCTTTGACAAGGTGGGAACCGAGAGAGATGGAAAACCTAAAGAGAAAATGACCTTAATCAGAAATGGAGTGATGGAGAGAAGTAGGAAAGGGTTTCAGGAAGAAAACAATTTAGTATACCATGTTACAAAGGGCCTTGATAGAATATTCATCATGCCCTTGTATCTTTCTCTATTTTTCACTCTTTCTCTCTCTCTTTCTCTTCTTTCTTTCTCTCTAGTTTGACTCTCAGCTGTCACACATATAAAAGGCCACATTATTTTTTACATTACACAACTGCATTGTAGACTGTTGGCAAAACGCTTATTCAGACTAATGAATTTAGATTGGAGCAGAACAGTTTAGAGTTTCCATTTCCTCTTCCACAGTAAACATAACTTGAAATGAAAGTCAACCTGATTTTTTTAATCTAATTAATTGGAGCCCTGATCATATGAAGCACAAATTATAATATTACATTTAAGACATTTTTTTTGTTTTTTCGTAGTTTTCCCATATGCCACTATAATGGGTGGGGGTAAAATACCACCACCCACCACACCCACCTATCAGCAGAGCTTTCTTAGAGACACTGATGAGAAATAAGCATCATAAAACAATTTCTCAGTAGTTTGAATGAGATTGGAACCAACGTTCTATAAAGCATTCGTTTGTTGGCAGAGCACGAATAGGTTAATTCTCAAAGCTGTTCCTCAGAATCCTGTTTTTCCACCTTCGACTCAGAAAACACAAGCATTCCACCTAAGATGTGAATAGAAATAGACATAAGAAGATCTAATTAGCAGATTCATTGAAGTGGAAACTGCATAAAGCAGGGGTTCCCAACCTGTTGCAACTCATGGCCCACTCGACTGACTACATACTGACAGTCAATTTTACATTGACTTGCACTAAAGTTTTAACATATAGAGTTAGAATTTTGCAGGACCAATCGACAAGGTCTATCATGGTTCTAGTAAAGTAAAGTGGCCCCTTATAGTCACGCATGAACACACCACAGCACGGCACACAGTGTGAACAATGTGAAATTCTTTCTCTGCATTTAACCCATTCACCAAGTGAAGCAGTGGGCTTCCACCAACGAGGGGCGCCGGAGAGCAGTGTGTGGGGACGGTACTTTGCTCAAGGGTACCTCAATGATGACACAAGCAGTCCAGGGATTCGAGCCCATGATCTTCTGATCTCAGGGCAATCTTTCTAACCACTAGGCCACCAGCTGCCCCAAAACCATTACCAAAACCATAATACCTAAGGTTTTGGTCATTGAAACCGGCACTAGATTGTTACGGAGATGTTTCTTGTGACCTCTGTCAACCTCTGTTTACCTCTGTTGAAACATATGGTTTCATGCCAGCAAAATTGCTTTCCCATCCTATGTGACGTTTGCTAATACACCACTTGCGTGTATCATGTGCAGTAACACCACTCACACACAACAAGAAAGAATGGACTGGAAAACCCCATGGTGTTTGGATGGGTGTTTTGTGTCTTCTGCTGAAAATCATTTTAAGGCAGGTAAATAAGGTTGAGGGCTTAGTGGCCTAGACACGTTTCACATTTTCCACATTTTGCAATGCTTAGAGACAGAGAGACTCTGTGTGTGTGTGTGTGTGTGTGTGTGTGTGTGCATGAAATGCATTAAATACATTCTCTTTCTCATTTATTAAGTCTGCAGTTCTCGTGACAGGTGGTTTAGGTCATGAGGTTTCACACTAACTCTCTCTCTTATTCTCACACACAAGCGCACATTTACTTTTATGGGCCCTGTGCTGGCTTGTTGGACGGCCGGTCCCACTTACACACCCATATAACACACCCATTGTGGAACTGTCCTGGCGTTTGAGAGCAGGCTTTTTTAATGAATGTACTTAGTGTTTAT
This sequence comes from Brycinus macrolepidotus, assembly GCA_037974445.1. Lineage (NCBI taxonomy): Eukaryota > Metazoa > Chordata > Actinopteri > Characiformes > Alestidae > Brycinus > Brycinus macrolepidotus. Next base: position 7,835 of record JBBPCZ010171501.1, read on the forward strand.
ACGGCCGCCTCATTAAAGGGACTCCCTTGCCTGCTGTTTCGAATCAGCAAGGCTTTTAGTTTCCGTCGCCTTTTGTCTTGACACATGCAAAAGAATGCATTTCTGATCTAATCTCCTGGTGTCTTCACAGCCCTGCATGGCTGGGGGGTAAAAGTGATGGAAAATTTTCACAGCACAGTGCCTCGTAACTGTCCACTGTTCTAACTGCACTAATAAGACAGCTAGGGTGGATAAGTAGGTCCATCTGTGGACTTAATCATTCTATCTAAACATAGGATGTTTTTCTTTCTACTTGCATAAGCAGCCGCTGACCACCGCACTCATCATTTGCACCACCTACTGTGCAGTTTTGCTGCCATAAAAACACTCATGGGTGACTAAAGGAAAACATCACAGAGCATATGAATCGCATTTCATGTGACACTAACCTATCACAGGTGCTTTAGTGAAATGACTTTGAGCCCCGAACTGATACTGCAATCATGAAAAGTGAGATTTGTCCATACTTAACATACATATGTACCTTATTTCACATTCACATAACATCCATTTCGAGTAATACTGAAGGAAACAGTGAGTGTTAATGACAGAAACAGTACATCTAATACTGACAATGGCCATTTTCTAATAAAGTATTAGAAAATCAACAGTCAAATGACCAGTGCTGTTGGAACTGGAGTAGCAGTTTACTGCTGGCATTCATTTTAGGGTGGCCCCTATCTTCATCACAGAGTGACAGACCAGTATCTGTAAACATCACACTTCATTTTCACAGATTTATATATATACTACCAGCTTAGAAGGTTTAAACTAGCCTTCTACTGTAGTTTAGTCATAATTTGTTTATATGTTGTCCACTGACCAGGACTTTTTTCAGACTCTATTTCATCATAGATAATTTCATCTGTGTTTAATTTTGTTATGTGAGCTCTCATAAAAGTGAAAGTCTAATGTTTGTAGAATAATCATGGATCCTGTGCTTTATACTTTGTTTTATATGAACAAATGCAGTGGTGCTTTGTGAACCCTTTAGAATTCTTCTGCATGAATATTAGGGGTTGCATGATACCACTTTTCATGTCCGATACTGATACTGTAATCTTGAGTATCTTCCGATATTGATTCCAATACCAATCTGTCTCTCTTCAACAAGTAAGCTTGTTTGTCTGCATGTACTCTGATTGTAAAATGGCTCCCTACTTCCTCTATAGTGCACTATATAAGTCATAAAATTTGAGTTTCTACATCCATATAGTGCACAATTTGTCCATAATGGAACTCAAACATGGCTGTATTGCCAATGGCTCTGTGTTAGACATATTATACACTATTAGGATGCAGGAGCCTGTATTTTAATTTCTACATATTGCAGTGTTTGAGCAGGGAGCCATTTGAGGCACAGCCTTTCTGTTCATCTGCGTTACTTGTGTCCTCATTTCTGTCACTCTTTTCATGGCATGTTGCTCAACGTGTAGTTCAGCATTTACATGCTTTTTCCAATATTGGACCAGTGATTTTGAGCCATGTCAGTCAGATACTGATACTGAGTATCGGAACATCATCAGATTTTCAAGTCCTAAAAGCTGATAAAGAGAACCTAGTTAAACCAAAGAGACAAAAATATTATCCTTGGTCTTTTATTTTTTGAGGACAATGGCCCAGTGACTGCAGCACACCAGTGCCAATATCTTACAATATAGCATTTTCTCTTTCTTGTACTATTGTATTATTTCTTGAACTCTATAAAAATGCTACAATGCTGGAAGTCTTGGCAGGCTACTTAATATCTATAGCAATAAACAGCTGATACATTTACAAAATACTTATGAGTTCAACACAAAAAATTGGATGGTCATTGTTCAGTCTGGTTTCACTTGCATTTGCTTTTTATTCAGTTGTTAGTTTTATTTCACATTATAGCCGTTAAAGTGGTGCTCCTTTGGCATTGCTCCAGAACCCTTTTTGGTTCCACTTGGCAATTTGATTGTGTGAACGATTGGTCTCAGGAGTGCATGTTCATGTAAATTACATGGAAATATAAAACAAGAGTGCTGTCCTGGATATTAACCAGCCAGATAGATTTTGCAAGCTGCAACATTTTGCGCCAGCATCAGTCTCAGAGGAAATCATCTGCATACTGCTATCTTAACACAACTTAGCAGTTAACACCGTCACACCATCGCTTCAGAGACGTGAAGATGTTTTCCCTTATTAGTGTGAAGACGGAGTCAGGCCCACAGTGGTCTTTTACAAATGGTTGCTAGTGAGCAATGGATGAATTGATGTTCATGATCAGAGCTTTTCTAACATTTATACCATTTTTAAATGCACACCTCAAATATTCCTGTAGCAGCAGGAATACCTGGAGCACCTGGAGCTCTCGGTCTTGAGGCCTGGTCACAACAGTAATAATCATAATAATAATATTTTAATCGAATTACAGCCCTCTCGGACCATCCCAGAGGCAAGCACAAGGGTATGGGATACGTATACGAGACAACTTACTTGAGTTTTTCTTTTGACTTGTTTTGCAAAATGACAATTTTTAGATTTATTTTAGCAATTAAATATGATTCCTATCAAAAGCTATCATATCTTAAGAGATATATCTCTTCAGTCTTAAAATGAAAGATTTATTTTTGTTCATTTATTTTTATTAAGGCGTCATATGTTTTTGTTAACGTTTTCTTGGAATTAATTTACTTCATAGATTTAAAAGAAGATTCAGAATATGCCACAAATGCTTTTTTTTCCTCTGCTTTTTGTAACTGTTTTTATGAAGGGTACTAATAATTATGAAGACAATTGTGAAGCTGACTGTGAAGTTTTTTTTCTGAAATCAAGGGTATTTATAGGACGTTTGTCCACCCTTTTGTTGTAGTAACAGTCTCTACTCTTGTGTTTTACACTACTATCACTACTATTTCAGAGCTCACAATTGTGGGATTGTATACTCCTCTAACTTACACTTTATCTCAGGCTCACGTACCACTTCTTCACAGCATCCCATTCTATAGGCATTGCTTTTCTATGAAGATTATGTGATTTTTTAAGGGCCCGTTTCAAGAAAAACAGAATGTTACTCACCTTCATGAAGTAAGAGTATGCTGCAGTATATAATACACAGTCTACAAACTGCAAAACATTCTTTGAATGTATTATTTTTTGCAATTTCATAATACAACAACACATTTACATACATCTTTCTATTCAGCCTGCATTTAGCCGCCCCATTCATGCTAAAGTTATAAGGAGTGTTGCAGCGCAGACTGTTTTGAATGAAGCGAGAGTTAATATAGGACAGCCAATCAGAACATAGAATATTTACATATGTCAGTCATAGTAACAAAAACAGGGATGAAGAAAAGTTGGAAAATGATCATATAAAAATGAGTTATGACTGTTATTTTGTGTATCAGACGCAGAAAATGTCTGAATAAAGTTTTCTGATTCTGATTCTGATATCGAACGACATAAGTATTATAGGTGGAAGAAAAATATTGGATATTGGCCCTTTGAAATAGAGTGGGTGTCTTTTAGACATGTAGTTTAGTGTAAAAATAGATATAGAAGAAAGAAGGCAAAACATAGAGACTTTGCAAGCACTGTTCAAACACAATGTGTTAAGAAAAAAATGTGTAAAACATTTGGTCGGATCTAAATAGCTACCTGCAATATCATGCCCTCTGGAAACCGATTTATATTCTCTGGGTAAAACTTGCACTGCATTAGGGCACAGTGAGCAGAGAGCTGAGGTGTTGATATTGTATTCAGACACTTACAGAAAGGGGGAACATGTTTTGGAGCTATTGATTTTCAAAGTGTTTTTGAGACTCACTGTCTCATTGTGGTTGGGTGGCGTGACCTTTTGTTCCGTTTGAGCACTGTGGATAAGGACTGAGTTTCTTAACTCCAGCTGTGACGTACCCCCTACGCTACACAAGTCCACAGTATTTCTGCAAACTTCCCTGCAAACTCCTATTTTTAGGACTGATGAGACACATGTATACCAAAACACCACCATCTGTAGAACACAGTCGACGCCTTGGATTATATAGCAAGAGTTATCTACTGATTATTTGAACAATAAATCAGTAGTGGTATAAAGCTAAACCATCAAAATGACTAAAAATAGCTAACTTTTCAAAGAATTAAAATTTCTTTACAAGAAAAGACAGAAAGCCTTTGAGAAAAGTGATCTAAATTAGATTAAATGATAATAAAACTTATTTAAACTTATATAAAACTTATAGGAAATAATTAATGTATATAAATGGGTGTGTTAGAGGGATCAGTAGCATAATTTAAAAAGATGGATTATAATAATGTTATACTGACTGCTAATCACTGCGGATTCTTTGAAAAGGTAGATATTAGCTGAATTTTTAAATCCTCTAATGAAGTTTAATTGAGTATTCATGACAGACTTACAACTCGAAGTTTGACAGTCCTTCATCATGTGTCTGGATCTTAGCTGGCCACTTTGTAGCCAAACACACACACACACACACACACACACACACACACACACACTTTACATAACCCTAATCGGTTCTAATGAGTCATATAGCTGATGGGGTTAGGTTCGGCACGCTCAGATGTTCCGATGAGAACAAAACTGAGAATACTCTGAATCACAGCATTCTGGTAAACGGCCCAGTTCCAGTAAAAAAGCCCAGTTTCATGATCTCACTCGCACATCAGGCAGGGCCGGGCAGATGTGCGTGATCATGACTGAGGCAATGTGTACTGTTGAACATTTTCCAGGGCGTAATAAATGAGTGCATTATTAATAGTTTGAGTCTGTTGATGTGTGTGTGTGTGTGTGAGAATGTGTAATGCAGGTAATGCCAACTGTTTTCCTTCACACATGCTGGTCTTGCCAGTGATGGGATGGAATTAAACGATGTGATCAATATGATTGCAGTTTCCAAAAGACTATTGTCAAATTACACTGGTTTTGCTTAAACTGCACTAGTATACATTGTAATAATTTTAATAAAGGTATTATATTGACAGTTTTGTTTACGGAATTATAATAGCAACTAACAATCTATGATTTAAATAAATTATGTACACATGACATCATAATTACATTTGGCAGACGCTGTTATCCAAAGTCACTTAAAATTTGAGAAAATATACTTTTCTGGTCATATCATGAATATCGACAGTGCATGTTTTATTTCTAAGAGAGCATGATTAATCCTGTTTAAGTGCACTGTGTGAATAAACAAATAAAAATGATTGTAATGATCATTTTTGATGGTATTTTTGATGGACCACCCCTCAGGCCAGCGCGCAAGAGTCAGTGTTCCTTACTGAGTCATTTACATTTGAGAGACTGGTGTTTATTGTTGAAAGACAAGCAACAGGTGGCTCCATACAACATTTAATTTCACTCTCATACCCTCCCAGTGCTACCAATATATGGCTAACCACATGTAATTACATTTAGAATACAAAAAGTAAATGATTATGAAAGATAATATACTAGAGTGGCCCCACAGTGGTGCAGTGGGTAGCACTGTTGCCTCACACCTCCAGGGTTGGGGGTTTGAATCCAGGTCCTGGTCTTGTGTGAGTGTGGAGTTTGCATGTTCTCCTCGTGGTGGCGTGGGTTTCCTCCGGGGTCTCCATTTTCTCCCAAAGACATGCGTGTCAGCTGAATTAGGGATTCTAAATTGACTGTAGGTGTGAGTGTGTGAGTGAATGGGGTATGTGTGTGTGTGTGTGTGCGCCCTACAGTGGGCTGGCGCCCCGCCCAGGGTGAGTCCCTGCCTCGCGCCCGTTGGCTCCGGGTACCCACGACCCTAGTAAAGAATATGCCAGAGTAGAATAATTCTAAGCATATTTTGTCTATATAAGAATTCCATGTGAATTTCATTGAAATTTCAGGATACAAATATTGACAAATATGTGTTAAAATAACATGTACTTCACTTTTTCGTGGCCTTGTCCTGAGAATTAAACATAATCTACCCTTCTCAACCTAAACTACCTTTTTGTTTTCTCATCTCCATCTGTGCCTTGATCTTAAACCTCTTCTCATATTTGAAGTCCTCCTTCAGTTTGTGAATCTCTGTTTTAAGTTTTTCAGCCTCCTTTGACATGTCGTGCTCTCTGCTGATATTGGTGACTGTAGCAGGCCTACATCAAATTCTACACCTGTCCTGAAGCAAGCTTTTCGGTCGGGAGCTATGACGACAGAACAACTAAACAAACTGGAGTTAACAGGAAATGAACGAAATACAGTTCAGCAATCAAGACGGGCTGTGAAATGCTTTACAGACTGGCTGGAGCAAATGTCACTCAGGTTATTCTGGCAAATATTAAAAAGCTGCGCTGAACTTCATAGCGTGACAGGTTTATGGTTCTACCATTAACGCAAAAGGTTACTGCATTTTTTTTCTGTGGAAGGAGCTGCCCATATTAAAGCACCTTTGATACAATGGTTTGGGGCTTCCTTTCTTTACTTCTTTTCTCTTAAAGAACGGTGAGATAAAAGCAATAGCTTGTGTGAAAAACACACATATTATAAGAATCTATGGCAGAATCACAGCAGTGATGCTATTTGTGCAATGTATTTGTCCCTCTCATGTTCTTGTGATTACTATATGATCTCAGTGTTGTGTGTATTGATTACTTGATGTAAGATAAAGAGAAAGTCACACAAATGTAAATAGGCTAGACTTGTCTAACAAATGTTAGACAAGTCTAGCTGGAGTTTTAGAGGCGTGCTTTCAGTTAAATGTTGTGAAAGCCTTGTTTTATTAACAATGAACATAAAATTTGATGATGATGTCCTGTTTCCCTAGCTTCTGCTTTATAAATATACATTAGAAAATATGTTGTTTTTTTTTTTTTATCAGACATTAGTTATATGCATATGAGACCTCATGCAGAGTGACTGCATGCACCTAGCTGTAGCTTCAGAATGTATGTACATATGCTGATACAGTGTATAGGCTGGAAAACAACTACAATTTCATCTTTGAAAAAAACAGATTGTGAATTGCTCACTATTGACAGCAGCCATTAGGTTTTGATAAATGAAATTATTGTTATGCCTCTTTACATTAAGTGCAAATTCTTCCTGTATTAAAGAATTAAGAACAAAACAATTCAGTAACAATTCAAAAATATATGTATCTGTTACCTCAGTCACCACTTCAGTTCTTTTTTCTTTATCCCTAAGATTGTCCAGATATGTCGCGGTATCCCATCGGAACAGCCAAAAATTAAGCAGTCAGAATTCAAAGGAAAGTGCTGAAATGTGAAATCTTAGGGATTAAAACAAGAAACACTTCAAGCTGTAATTAAGTCAGAGTAGGTTATTCAAAGAGCTTGGTTTTAAGTGAATCCTAAAATTTCACCGTAACATTTTACCTAATTTATCAAATATTGTGAATGACATTTGACAAAAAATATCCCAAATGAAATAAAAACAGCATGTGGTATTAGCCAGGGGTGGTTGAAACCAGTCCAGAACCGTGACCATACATTTTTGAGTGCCATAACTGTGATAAAGATATAAAATAATAATTTTGCTTAGTAGATCAGTGGAAGCTTCATATTACACAACAAAAACTAAATGAAATTTGTGCTCCATTTTTAAAGATTTCTGGCATTTTATCACAACTTTAATTATTGTAAAGTCTTCAATTTTATGTAAAGCGTCTTTGAGTACCTTTAAAAGCACTCTATAAATAAAATGTATTATTATTATTATTATTAATATTATTATTATTAATTCCCGCATCACATCTCTGTTAACCTGGTATATTAGAGTAATAAATAATAGAATAAATTCTCTGTATATACCAAAACCACAAAGCTTACATATTACCTTACCTAAGAATTCCACTGTAAATAGTGTCTTGTGTGCTTTAACTTAAACACATGCTTTTTATATTTTTATTGTTTTTTTATTTTATAAAAAGAATAAAAACATTCATTGTGTCAACAGAACTGTCTCTTTAAAACTTTTGTTTTGGTTGATCTTACTCTTAATAATTCCCCATAATAATTCAGTGATAATGAAAGGGCAAACAGTTCATTTCTCTCACCAATTATTATCCATTAATAAGTCACTTCTAAAGCTTGCAGGCTTGCAGTCCATAGAGTAACACTGCTACGGCACTCACAGCTAATAGTGAACAACACAAATTTCAGCTGTTCGCTGCCTAGCAAATGCTTATAGTATCAAGGTCTCATAAATATAACAAAACATTCGGCAGCAAAACAACACATTCACGTCACTGAGAATAGTGCCTGGCTGACTTTAACTCACTGCTAAAATGAACAAATCAACATGGGCAGCGTTTGCTTTCTTTTACCAGAGTCTTTTTCCACAGAATATTCATTACTTCTCACTTGTCCCACAGGTTAAGGTTAAGCTTTTAAAGTGAATTGTTTGCAAAAATGTCCACGAAAACTTGCTTGGCATCCACAGTAGAAGTCCCGTGCCTTAACAAACTATAATTCAGTAACATGCAAAACTGTAAATGTGCTTTTTTTGTGATTCAGTATTCAACTGAGCTTCGTCATTTCGTCTCTCTGTGTACTTGTACAGTGCTGTGCAAAAGTCTTAGGCACCTGAGAAAATTATACTTAAAAGCTGTTTGCTACTGGGCAGTAGTGTTAAGTTAGTG
>JBBPCZ010171518.1:0-16487 GCA_037974445.1 Brycinus macrolepidotus
ACCGGGGCCGGGGCCTCCACGGCGTCGGGAACAGGGCCTGGGTCTGGGTCAGGAACCGGGGCCGGGGCCTCCACGGCATCGGGAACAGGGCCGGGGTCAGGGTCAGGAACTGGGGCTTCCTCAGCGTCAGGAACTGGGTCTGGTACAGGGACTGGGACTGGAACCGGAACCGGGGCCGCCTCGTCGTCGGGAACAGGGACTGGGACTGGAACCGGGGCCACCTCGGCGTCGGGAACAGGGACTGGGACAGGAACTGGGGCCTGGAGCAGCCGCGGGGCCGGCTGTGGGGCCTGGAGCAGCCGCGGGGCCGACTGTGGGAACTCTGGAGCTGGGGCCTCGGGAACTTGGGCCTCTGGAGCCTCTGGAGCTTGAGCTTGGGCCTCTGGAGCCTCTGGAGCTTGAGCTTGGGCCTCTGGAGCTTGGGCCTCTTAAGCCTCTGGAGCTTGAGCTTGGGCCTCTGGAGCCTCTGGAGCCTCTGGAGCTTGAGCTTGGGCCTCTGGAGCTTGGGCCTCTGGAGCCTCTGGAACTTGAGCTGGGGCCTCTGGAGCTTGGGCCTCTGGAGCCTCTGGAGCTTGAGCTGGGGCCTCTGGGGCCTCTGGAACTTGGGCTTGGGCCTCTGGGGCCTCTGGAACTTGGGTTTGGGCCTCTGGGGCCTCTGGAACTTGGGCTTGGGCCTCTGGGAGAGGTGGTTGGAGCAGCCTCCGTGGAGCCGCTATCGGCGGCTGGGACTGCTGCTGAGCCCCCATCTGCGGCTGGAGCAGCCTCCGAGGAGCTGGGATGGGCGGCTGGGCTGGAGCGGAAGCCTGGACTGGAGCGGGAGCCTGGCCTGAAGCGGGAGCCTGTGGCTGACGAAGCCGTGGTGCTGCGGTAGGCGGCAGGATCCGCCTGCGTGGAGCCGCTACCAGCGGCTGGAGCAGCTGCTGCAGCCTACCAGACAAGGTCACAGCGTTGCAGCCTACCAGACAGCAGTTGTACCTGCTTTTAAATGTGTTCACTGAACTTACCATGTTGATTATATGCTTATCCTTACCCTGCAACTCTAAATTAAGCTAATTGAGAAGTTCAGTAAGATCTGTCAGGAAAGCTAAATCCAAAAGCCACTGATTGTTCTCTAGCTGCGCATATTCTGCATGTTTGGAAAGTTTCAGGAAATCTTTTATTTCAGGCAGCAACTCTATGAATCTACTCAAAAATTTACCTCTGCTTAGCCATCTAACATCTGTGTACAGCAGCAGGTCTGTGTGTTCTGCGCCTATCTCCTCCAAGTGAGCACGGAGTCTGTAGACTCCTGGCCTGAACAGAACACACAATCTTCATGGCAACATTCATCACTTCTTTCATGTTTAACATTTTGTCACACAATGCTTGCTGGTGAATTACACAATGATAATTAAGGAAGTCCGGGAAATGTTCACATTTTTTGCGCAATGCAACGAACCCAGTAGTGCAGCCAACCATTGCTGAAGCATCATCAGTTGTGATGGAAATTAACTTACAGAGGAGCAACCGGCTCTTATTAACAAATTCCATGAAAGTGTGGAAAATATCTTCGCCTCTGGTGTGTTCTTGTAATTGTAAAATGGTCAGCAGCTCTTCTTTGGCGCTCATATCTCCAAAAACCATTCTGATAACCACACAAAGCTGTGCCACATCCATCATATCAGTCGACTCATCAAACTGGAGAGATAAACACTCATGTGTCAGTGTCTTTTTTCAGTTACTCCTTGACATCCTCTGCCATTCCCTCACATCGGCGTGTAACGGTGCTCCAAGATAACTGCATGTCCTTAATAGCATTCATGATCTCCATTTTATTTTTAAAGCCAGCAAAGAGTGCATCTACAGCCTCTACAAATGCTTCTTTCACAACTTCACCGTCCTTGAAAGATTTCTTGTGTTTAGCAAGAATGTGACTTATACAATATGATGCTATCATTGCAGACTTACTTTTGGTCTTGGACTTGGTAAATATTGCCTGCTGTGCTGCTAACTGACTTTTCAGGTCTCGCACTTTTCAGGTGCACATGGCTGTTTTAGCAGGGAACTCGGTCTCGTAGCTTTTGTGCATCGTTTTGAAATGGCACTCCAAATTGCCCCTCTTCAGTAAAGCCACACTCGCATTGCATATAAGACATATGGACTTCGAAATTGAGTAAACAAAAAATAATCCTCTTCCCACTCTGAATGAAAATGATACATTTTTGATCCTTTGGCTTCTGATATGTTTGCTGCTAAATGTTTACAAGTACATGATAAGTTGCACACTGAAAAATGCGCATGCACGGATGCTTGCGACGCTCTTCGCTATCGATTGAGAATTACTCAATTGACTGGTTGAGCACCCCTGCTCTACACACTACACACACTCTACACATACTCTACACACACCCTACACTTTACACATACTCTACACACTATCTACAATCTACAGAGAATGTACACACACTACACATACTCTATACACACTGTACACACAATCTACACCCTCTACACAAACTCTACACATACTCTAAATACACTCTGCACAATACACACACACTCTACACACACTCTGCACTCTACAGGCACTCTACAAACACTCTTTACTGTAAAAACACTCTATAAGCATGCTACACACACTCTACACACACTAAACATGCTACACACACTGCACACACTCTACACACAACACACACTCTACACTCTAAAAACACTCTACACACACGTGACACAAACTCTACACACTCTACACACTACACATACACTACACACACAATCTACATACACTACACACTCACTTGACACAATACACACACTCTACACACACTTTACACACACTTCACACACTCTACACACACTCCAGACACACTTTACACACTACACACTCTACTCACACTCTACACACTCTCTACAAATTGCACACAAACTTTACACACACTTTACACTCTCCACACAATCTACACACTCTACACACAATCTACACACTCTACACACACATACACACACACACGCTACACACACTACATACACTCCACAAACTACAAACACACTTCATACACTCTGCTCACATCCTACACATGCTACACACACTCTACACACTCCACACACACTCTACACACACTCCACACACTCTACACACACTCCACACACAGTCCACACACTCCACACACTCTACACATGCTACACACACTCTACACACACTCTACACACTCCACACACACTCTTTACACACACTCCACACTCTACACACACTCCACACACACTCCACACACTCTACACATGCTACACACACTCTACACACACTTTACACACACTCTACACACACACTTTACACACACCCCTGAGGGAACGTGCTCAAGTGCACACTTCAAACACACACACATACACACACACACACACACACACACACACACATACACACTTCAAGAGCTCATGCAAGAGCTCAGTGAATATAAATGTTGGAATGAAAGTTAATCACATTTTTGTTTATGAAATCACATCTGCTCAGTTGTTTAAAGAACCTGAGATGGAAAAGTAATGCTTTTCATCCTGTCATGACACTGTAATAACACTGTATTAATACTGTAATAACTCTGTAATAACCCTGTCATGACGCTGTAATAACACTGTAATAACTCTGTAATAACCCTGTCATGACACTGTAATAACACTTTTAACACTGTAATAACTCTGTAATAACCCTGTCATAACCCTGTATTACTTTATAATGACTCAATTATAACCCTGTAATAACCCTGTATAGAGGATTCAGTGTTGATGATTCAGTGGAGAGGATTCAGTGCTGATGATGTAATAAGATTATAATGATTATATTAAACAGTCACACACTCAAATTCTGCCTGAAACTGAAAGTAAGGTGTGTGTTACAGCAGTGTGCACGTGTGTGTGTGTGTGTGTGTGTGTGTGTGTGTGTGTGTGTGTGTGTGTGTGTGTGTGTGTGTGAGTGTGTATGTGTGTGTGTGTGTGTGTGTGTGAGTCCCTCACTGTCTTCAAGCATCATCTGAAGACCCACCTCTTCAAGGAGGACCTTGGTGACTAACCAGTCCTCTTGTTTTTGTTTATTCATTTCTTCTTCCCCATATTCATAAAAAAAAAACTTTACTCTTAACTCCATGTTTTCCTTACTTTTGCTTTAACCTCTGACTTTTCTCTGACAGGGTTTGTTAAGGTGTGTAACTGATCTGGCAGTAATTTGGTTAAAAGCGGGTGTTGATTAGAGTTTAGCTTTACAGGTATGGAGAACAGATGTGGACTAAAGCACTGAACGTCGCTCTGGATAAGAGTGTCTGCTAAATGCCATAAAGGTAAATGTGTGTGTGTGCAAAATAGCTCCTGTGGCATCGAATCGCTAGTGAGGTGTAGCCCCCCACCCCCCCTTCTCCCCTGCATTTCCGCCCCCACCTCCTCGAGTGTGTGTGTGTGTGTGTGTGTGTGTGTGTGTGTGTGTGTGTGTGTGTGTGTGTGTGTGTGTGCGAGTCTGATGTGTTTATCTGTCAGAACGGGGAAAAATGTGTGTTTAGAACTTGAAAGAAAGGAGGAACAGCTTTATTAGCGCCTGTCGCAAACTCATGCTAACATTCCTGCGGCTAAAAGCGCCTAAGTGCACTTCAAAGTCCGGCGCTCGGCACATCAGCGCCCCCCCTCCTCACAACCCCCACCCCACCACCACCACCACCCCACCCCACCCCACAACCCCCACACCCACCGTCTCACCACTCTTTCATCTGCAAACCCTGGATTCTTTCAGAAGCATCATTAGGGCTCTCTCACACATTCTCTCTCTCTGTCTCTCTCTCTCACTTTCTCTCTCTCTCTCTCTTTCTGTCTCTCTCTCTATATATATACTATCTCTGTCTCTCTCTACATATATACTATCTCTGTCTCTCTCTATATGTACTATCTCTGTCTCTCTCTCTATATATACTATCTGTCTCTCTCTATGTATATACTACCTCTGTCTCTCTCTCTCTCTCTGATGTGGGCGTGGTTTAGGACAGTATGACTGGTTTGAGAAGATTTGGGTGACTATTGTCTTCTAGTATTAGCAACACTAGCCTCACAGCTCTAGTTCTGAGAGAGAGAGAGAGAGAGAGAGAGAGAGAAAGAAAGAGAGAGACACAGAGAGAGAAAGAGAGAGAGAGAGAGAGACAGAGAGAGAGAGAGAGAGAGAGAAAGAGACAGAGAGAGAGAGAGAAAGAGAGAGAGAGAGAGACAGAGAGAGAGAGAGAGAGAGACAGTATTGATTCTCTTGGCTGTCGGAGTCTCTGCTCATATTAACTATCCTGACCCCACCGTGACCTTTAGCAAAGTGCTAATTAAGCAGCTGATTAGCAGTCGTGGGAGAAAATGACTGACAGGTTCCTGAAACTCTCGCACAGATGGACAGATTCTCCAGTGAAAACGACCAGAGCATCTCCTGCATCTCCTGCTCTGGACTCTGAAGGTACAGGAGAGCTCCACCCCTTTTCCAAAAATACCCATAATTCAGTGCTTAAGGTTCAGAGTGGGGAAACTCACCGAGTCAGAAACTGAAGTGAAGAATGGAACCAGACATCTCCAAAAGAAATATAGTGGAGGTGAATGGAACCAGACCACTCCAACACAATATAGTGGAGATGAATGGAACCAGCTCTCCAACACAAATATAGTGGAGGCGAATGGAACCAGGCGTCTCCAACACAAATACAGTGGAAGTGAATGGAACCAGACGTCTCCAACGCAATTATAGTGGAGGTGAGTGGAACCAGACGTCTCTAACACAAATATAGTAGTTGTGAAGACTACTCCCAAGATGACGGCACGCTAGGTCGCAGCGGCCACTCCGGATCCAACACTTTGGTGCACATGTGTGTTTTTCTCTCAACTCCATATGAAACCTTCGTCAACATATGCATCCGAACAGCTGGTAAGCATGTCTAGGACCACTAGACTTGCTCCAGATAAGAAAAGATTAACGTAGAGTAACGTACCTCGAAGACGAGCCGCTGCTGAAACTCTGAGATCTTGGCTTGCTACGCGGACTGGGCCCTCAGACCACGGTGTTGCCTGATGCCGCTGGCCAGGGGAAGAGACATCGCAAGCAGTGCGCGAGAAAGTGGACATGCGGCAAGCGGGCGGAGGTACATGCTAGGCTAAAGGCTAACGCTAGCCGGCCAGCTATCCCATCCATCTTCCTTGCCAACGTTCGGTCCCTGGACAATAAACTGGACATGTCCGACTCCAGCAAACCACCCGGCGAGAGTTCAGAGACTGCTGTGTTTTTGTTTTTACGGAGACATGGCTCAGCGATAGCGTTCCGGACATGGCTATGCTGATTAGCAACATGCTAATGTACTGCAGCGACCGTGATGCAGCTCTTAGCACCAAGACAAGAGGAGGGGGCTGTTTGTTTACATCAACACGGACTGGTGCGTGAACGCTGTGCTGATCTTGAGCTACTGCTCACCGCTGCTGGAGTTTGTGACAGTCAGATGCAGGCCATTTTATTTACCGAGGGAATTCACCACCGTGCTCATAGTCGCGGTGTATATCCCACCCAGCGCTAACACTAACAATGCGCTGCCAGAACTGTACAGAGCCATCAGCCAGCTCCAAAACACACACCCTGATGGACTGTTTATAGTCGCTGGAGATTTTAATAACGACGAGGGGGTGAATAAAACCTACTTGACTTGACTTGACTTGAATGGAACCAGAAGTCTCCAACACAAATATTGTTGAGGTGAATGGAACCAGACGTCTCCAACACAAATATTGTGGAGGTGAATGGGACCACACGTCTGCCTCTAAAAGCTCCTCACAGAAAGTTTTTCCATCAAATGGTTCTGGTTGCGCCGCCTGATGCCTGAGTCGTTCCACCAGAATTTTGAGAGGATTTTGATTCATGGTGGAAGGATACATGCAGGGCGTCGTGAGGCAAAATAGTCCCCAAAGAAAAGTGATTTAGTTCAGATTCACTATTTTCATCAACATCCATATAAACACTCAGAGACACATGGAGCTTCACTGGAGGGCGATAGAGAATAAAACCGCTTCCATTCACCTCCACTATATTTGTGTTGGAGACATCCGGTTCCATTCACCTCCACTATATTTGTGTTGGAGACGTCTGGTTCTATTCACCTCCACTATAATTGTGTTGGAGACGTCTGGTTCCATTCACCTCCACTATATTTGTGTTGGAGACGTCTGGTTCCATTCACTTCCACTATATTTGTGTTGGAGATGTCTGATCTGGAAATTTTACAAAACTGCTGGACGTCCCCTTGAGAAACAGCTGTGTCAGAGAACATTGTTGTTATTCATTTGTTTATATTTTCCACCTCTGAGCCCCAATTATAATTTCAGTGTTGGTTTTATAAACCAAAGCATCCACTCATCTCTACACTTTCTGCAGCCTCCCTTCATCCTTCAGAAATAAACACTGTTTCTGCTACTGCACCTTTATGAGATCTGTTATCACTGGCTGCCCTGTCTCATTCACAAAGCAGTCTGAAACAGTTACAACATCATAAATGGGTGGGGCTAAACTGCTGTAGGCTGAATGGGTGGGGCTAAACTGCTGTAGAATGAGTGGGTGGGGCTAAACTGCTGTAGGCTGACTGGGTGGAGCTAAACTGCTGTAGGCTGAATGGGTGGAGCTACACTGCTGTAGGCTGACTGGGTGGAGCTAAACTGCTGTAGGCTGAATGGGTGGGGCTAAACTTCTGTAGGCTAAATGGGTGGGGCTAAACTGCTGTAGGTTGAATGGGTGGGGCTAAAGCGATGCAGGTTGAATGGATGTGGCCTAAGCCCTGTAGGCTGAATGGGTGGGGCTAAAGTGCTGTAGGCTGAATGGGTGGAGCTACTCTGCTGTAGGCTGAATAGGCAGGGATAAACTGCTGTAGGTGGAATGGGCGGGGCTAAACTGCTGTATGCTGAATGGGCGGGGCTAAAGCCCTGTAGGCTGAATGGGAGGGCTAAAGTGCTGTAGGCTGAATGGGCGGGGCTAAAATGTTGTAGGCTTAAAACATGTCTTTGTTTTACTGTGACATCACAAAATCAGTGAATTCAGAATGGGCTTTTTTGGAATGCGATACCTGCAGCGTTCAGATCATTATTAATGAAGATGTTCTGCAGGTAGAAGCTTCATCTCGGTTCCAGACTGATGATCTAATGATCTTCTCCCCAGCAGCTAACAGCTGCTAAAGCTAATTCTACTCCACAACCGCAACACACCCCAGAGACCCACAGGTTGCTGCGACAACAGGTTGCACACACACACACACACAAACACAAACACACTCACACACACACACACACACACACACACACACACACACACACGCACACAAACACAAACACACTCACACACACACACTGACCTTCTGTTGGTGTAAAGCAGGCTGTAATCCATCTCAGCACCGAAGGTTGCATTTCTTCTACATCAAAACCAGACCAACTTCTCACCATGAAAACCTCCAACAACATCCGCTTTATATTTAGACAGCTCAACTCCACCCACTCAGCTCCACCTACCAACTCAACCCACTCAGTACCACCCACCAACACCACGCACTCAAATCCACCCACCAATACCGCCCACTCAGCTACACCTACCAACTCCACCCACCAACACCACCCACTCAATACCCCCCACCAATGCGACCCACTCAATACCACCCAACTCCACACCCACCCACTCCAACACCACCCACTCAGTACCACCCACCAACACCACCCACTCAGCACCACCCACTCAGTACCACCCATCAACACCACCCACTCAGTACCACCCATCAACACCACCCACTCAACACCACCCTCTCAGCTCCACCCACCAACTCTACCCACTCAACTCCACCCACCAACACCACCCACTCAATACTACCCAACTCCACCTCCACCCACTCAGCTCCACATACCAACCCCACCCACTCAGTACCACCCACCAACTCCACCCACTCAACACCACTCACTCAGTTCCATCCACCAACACCACCAACTCAACTCCACCCACCAACACCACCCTCTCAATACCACCCACCAACACCACCCACCAGCTCCACCCACTCAACACCCCTCACCACCACCCACTAAGTACCATCCACCAACACCACAACTCAACTCCACCCATTAACACCACCCTCTCAATACCACCCACCAACACCACCCACTCAGTGCCACCCACCGCCACCCACTCAACACCACCAACTCAACTCCACCCACCAACACCACCTTCTCAATACTGCCCACTCAGCTCCTCCTACCAACACAACCCATCAACACCACCCTCTCAATACCATCCAGTTTAGCTCCACCCATTCAGCCTACACCAGTTTAGCTCCACCCATTCAGCCTACATCACTTTAGCTCCACCCATTCATGCTGAAGTTAGTGTTTTTAGTGTTTAGTGTAATTAGTGTTTCTTCCTGGGCTGCTTTTTGAATGAGGTGTGATGCAGTACAGCCAATCAAAACAGAGCTCATTTACATATATCAGTCTTAAAGGCACAGAAACACAAACAGGTCAAGTAAGAATGAATGTTTTCTTGGAAAATAAAATGAGAAAACAGAAAACAGGACTTTGGCTCTTTAACCCTCTGCTCTGTGAAGTGATGCTGTTTGTCTCAGAGTGTTTTATCACAACACACTCTGCTTTACACTGGATTGATTATTCATCATTCAGCTTTGTGTGTGTTCAGTGAAACCTTTCTGCTGACGCTCAGACACACACACACACCTGGGCTTAGGGGACACACACACATACACACGCATACACACGCGCACACACACACACACACACACACACACACAGATTGCACTGAATTTAAAATATTCGACTGCGGCTCATATGATCTACATGTATATTTAAAGTGCATGGAAATGAGCAGCAGCTGCTTGTGTCTCAGATTCAGTGTTTTATCAGAGTGTGTCTGTCAGAACATCTTGATAGTGGGACTGCAGAAGCAATCACACTATTGTTGTTCTTTAGTTTTATTTTTATTTTTATTATTCTTTTAATAGCTAGAATTGAATGTCTCTTCTCCTCCTACAGTTTTTGAAATATTGGCATGGTTCCAGCACTGAAACATTCTTTAGTATTTGGTGAGTTGCACATGTATTCAGATTTTTGATCACCTGATCAGGGGCCAGGTACTGATCATTTAAAGATTAGATTTTAAACATTAGATTTTAAACATTAGATTTTTGTGGTTGAGTCACCTCCGTAATGTATAAAGAGAGAGAGCGGAGGGGCGAGTCGCCTTAAAAGTGTGTAGCAGAGAGAGTGTCTGGGACGTCACAGCTGTGGTGGCCGGAAAGCGACAAAACACGGAGCAACAAATAAAAAAATACGCAGCAGACTCATAAACAAACTTCAGAACACTAAAGCTCAGGTCAGTTATAAAAAAGTTATTTTAAAAACACCTGTTTTCAGGCAACAGTTGTTCACTCCACCTGTTTTCAGCCATCCTTAACCATAAATGTCTTGGTAAGAGACAGTGAGTTAATGCCCCCCTCCGTGGTTCAGCGGTAAAACACAGCTCTGAATGAAGAGAGTCAGAAGGGGGCGCCGGTTTGACACCCCATTGTGAACAGAATTTTCTAACACAAATATTTTTTGGCCATAAAATCAATGTCTGTGTTTCCAACACAGGTTCTATACCAACTATGCAATCACACTTCACATTTTCACATATTCTAGTTGTTCATGTAGTTTCAACACCACGCACAGAACCGTGTCTGAAAGACGAACATAAACGTTTCTCCACGCTGAACACGATGTCCCACAGTTCAGGCTGATCTGCTGCTGCAGGTCTCTTTTTACTGCACGTTTCCTTTGGGGAAAACATAGACAGAGGATACGCTGACAGTTTCTAGATTCATGCAGGCAACATGCAGTTTTTGATTAAATCTGGAGCTGGAGATGACGATAATGATGGGAATCAGCTGGTGGTCTGTTCTTTATTATAACAGAACATATTACATTAAAACTGTTTACAGGAGAAAAAGAAATCCAGGAACAAAACTCACAGTGGCAAACCTTCACTGACATACAGAGCAGTATGTGTGGTAATGTTGGGTAATGTGGCGTGTCCAGTATGTGTGTTAATGTTAGGAAATGTGGGGTGTTCAGTATGTGTGGTAATGTTGGGTAATGTAGTCTGTTCAGTATGTGCAGCAATGTTGGGTAATGTAATGTGTTCCATATGTGTAGTAATATTGGTTAATGTGGTGTGTTCAGTTTGTGTGGTAATGTTGGGTAAGTTGGAGTGTTCCATGTGTGTGGTAATGTTAGGTAATGTAGTGTGTTGAGTGTGTGAGGGAATGTTGTGTAGTGCCATGTGTTCAGCATGTGTGGTAATGTTGGGTAATGTAGTGTGTTTAGAATATGTGGTCATATTCTATGTGGTCTAGATTGTTTATATAGTGTACTTTTTTACTGTACTGTTGGTATAGTTTTTATTCTATTGTTTTTAATTTTTTGGCTGCTTTTATCTTGTACTGTCCACTTTCTGCCGTGACGATGCAAATTTCGCACTTGTGGGACTAATAAAGGATTATCTTATCTTATCTTATCTTATCATGTTGAGTAATGCGTGTTCAGTATGTGTGTTTGTTAATGTTCGGAAATAGTGTATTCAGTATGTGTCATAATGTTGGGTAATGTAGAGTGTTCAGTATGTTTGTTGATGTAGGGTAGTGTAGTGTGTTCAGTACATGTGGTGATGTTGGGTAACGTGGTGTGTTCAGTATGTGGTAACACTGGGTAATGTAATGTATTCAGTAATGTGGTGATGTGGTGTGTTCAGTGTCTGTTCTAATGTTGGGTAATGTAGCGTGTTCAGTGTGTGGTAATGTTGGGTAATGTGTGGTAATGTAGTGTGTTCAGTGTTCAGTCAGTCGGGTATTATTGGGTACTGTCAAGTATTCTTGGTTAATGTGAGGTATTACTGGGTGCTTTGGGGTACTATTGTGTAATGTGGGGTATTATTGTGTACGTTGGGGTATTATTGGGTACGTTGGGGTATTGTTGGGCAATGTGGGGTCTTTTTGACACTGTGGGTATTATTGGGTAATGTGGGGTATTATTGGGTACTTTGGGGTATTATTAGGTAATGTGGGGTATTATTCGGTACTGTAGGGTATTATTGGGTAATATGGGGTATTATTGTTACTGTGAGGTATTATTGGGTATTCTGGGGTATTATTGGTACTGTGAGGTATTGTTGGGTATTCTGGGGTATTATTGGTACTGTGAGGTATTATTGGGTACTCTGGGGTATTATTGTGTAATGTGGGGTATTATTGGGTAATGCAGGGCATTATTGGGTACTTTGGGGTATTATTGACACTGTGGGATATTATTGGGTAATGTGGGGTATTATTGGGTATTCTGGGGTATTATTGGTACTGTGAAGTATTATTGGGTATTCTGGGGTATTATTGGTACTGTGAGGTATTATTGGGTATTCTGGGGTATTACTGGTACTGTGAGGTATTATTGGGTACTCTGGGGTATTATTGTGTAATGTGGGGTATTATTGGGTAATGCAGGGCATTATTGGGTACTTTGGGGTATTATTGACACTGTGGCATATTATTGGGTAATGTGGGGTATTATTGGGTACTTTGGGGTATTATTGGGTAATGTGGGGTATTATCAGAATTCAGCTTCATTGATCCCGGAAGAAATTGCTTATATCATGACTACACAGTGAAACAGAGACACAGAGACAAGAACAATATAAAATATAAAGTCTTAATTAATCCAGTAAAAACTGCAGAAATACTCAGTATGAAATACACTATACTGGGACAGCCTACGAGTTGCATGAAGGTGCTCAGTGTCCTGTTCAGAGAGACGTGGTTGAAGTCTCTGGAGATGAGGATGAAAGCTTCTGGATGCCTTGTCTGGAGTCTCATGGTCGTGGAGTGGATGATATTTCACTCTGTCATTGAATTGGCCAATAGAGGAATGTAAACAACAATGGCAGTCACGTGTGAGAACTCTCTGGGTCCAGTGCTAACAGCTAAATGTCCGGGCAGCAGATCTGTTCCTTAATCACTATGCGACCCAAGTGGCCATCGCTCATTAACAAACAGAGTGAGTCCTCCCTCCTTGCTCATTCCACTCTCGCACCAAGTTCTGTCCATCCGAACACACAAAAAGCCAGCAACATCCACGGCAGAGTCAGGAATACACTCATACAGCCATGTTTGAGCGTAGCCATGCTCATACGTCCATCTTATTGTCCAGTGATTTCATGTTGTCCATAATGACGAAGGGAAGATATCTACAAGGGAATATTTGAGATGACCAAGCTGTTCTTTGTAGCATCCTGCCTCAGAGAGATCAGCTGCAAGTGTAGTTACAAGTGTAAATATTGGGTAATGTGGGGTATTTTTGGGTACTGTAGGGTATTTTTGGGTACTGTGGGGAATTATTGGTTACTGTAGGGTATAATTGGGTAACGCGGGGTATAATTGGGTGCTGTAGGGTATTATTGGTACTGTAAGGTATTATTGGGCAATGTGGAGTATTATTGGGTATTGTGGGGTGTTATTAGTCCTGTGGGGTATTACTGGGTACTGTGGTGAATAATTGGTCTTGTAGGGTATCAGTGGGTACTGTGGGACATTTTTGGTACTATAGGGTATTATTTGGTACTGTGGGGTATTATTGAGTAATGTGGGGTATTATTGACGCTGTTGGGTATTATTGGGTACCCTGGTGTATTATTGGTCACTGTGGGGTATAATTGGTACTGTGGGCTATTAATGGTAACTGTGGGGTATTACTCCGTACTGTGGAGTATTATTGGTTACTGTGGGGTATTATTGAGTACTGTGGGGCATTATTGAGTACTGTGGGGCATTGTTGGTACTGTGAGGGATTATTTCGCAATGAGGGGTATTATTGACACTGAGTTATTATTGGGTACTGTGGACTACTATTGGGTACTGTGAGGTATTATTGGTACTGTGGGGTCTTACTGGGTGATGTGGGGTATTATTGGTACTGTGGGGTATCATTAGGTAATATGGAGTATTATGGGATTCTGTAGAGCATTATTGGGTACTCTGGGGTATTATTGGGGACTTTTGGGTATTATTGGTATTACTGGATATTATTGGGTATTGTGGGGAATTATTGGGTACTGTACTGTAATATTGAGTAGTCTGGGGCATTATTGTTACTGTCGGGTATTATTGGGTACTGTAGGATATTATTGGGTACTGGGTGGTATTATTGGGTACTGTGGGGTATTATTGGGTAATGTGGGGTATTATTTGTATTGTGGGGTATTATTTGTTACTGGGAGGTATCATTGGGTAATATGGAGTATTATTGGACACTGTAAGGTATTATTGGCTACTCTAGGGTATGACTGGGTTTTGTGGGGTATTATTAGTATTTTTGGGCATTATTGGGTACTATGGGGAATTATTGGGTGGTGTAGGGTATTATTGGTACTGTAGGGTATTATTGGTACTGTGGGGTACTATTGGTACTGTGAGGTATTATTAGATATTGTAGGGTATTATTGGTGCTGTAGGGCATTGTTGGGTACTGTTGTTTATTTTTGGTACTGTTGGGTAATATTGGGTACTCTGGGGTATTATTGGCACTGTAGGGCATTGTTGGGTACTGTTGTTTATTTTTGGATACTGCGGGGTATTAATAGGTAATATGGGATATTATTGGTATGGTAGGGTATTATTGGTACTGTAGGGTGCTATTGGGTATTCTGGGGTATTATTGGTCCTGTAGGGCATTGTTGGCTACTGTTAGGTATTATTGGATACTGTGGGGTATTAAAAGGTAATATGGGGTATTATTGAACACTGTAACGTATTATTGGCTACTCTGGGGTATTATTGGATTTTGTGGGGTATTATTAGTATTATTGGGCATTATTGGGTACTGTGGGGAATTATTGTGTAGTGTAGGGTTCTATTAGGTATTATTGGTACTATGGGGTATTCTTGGTACTAGGATGTATCATTGGGTAACATGGAGTATTATAGGACAATTTGAGGTATTATTGGGTACTCTTGGGTATTCTTGGGTTTTGTGGGGTATTATTAGTATTTTTGGGCATTATTGGGTACTGTGGGGAATTATTGGGTAGCGTATGGTATTGTTGGGTACTGTAGGGTATTATTGGTACTGTGGGGTATAATTGGTATTGTGGGGTACAATTAGACATTGTGGAGTAGTATTGGTACTGTAAGGTATTGTTGGTTCTGTGAGGTATTATTGGATATTGTGGGTTATTATTGGTGCTGCGGGGTATTGTTGGGTTCTGTAGGGTATAATTGGTCCTGTGGGGTATAATTGGTATTGTGGAGTACTACTGATGCTTTGGGGTACAGTTGGGCATTGTGGAGTATTATTGGTACTGTAAGGTATTGTTGGTACTGTGAGGTATTTTTGGATATTATGGGGTATTATTGGTGCTGCAGGGTATTATTGGGTACTCTGGGGTATTATTGGTACTGTAGGGTGCTATTGGGTACTCTGGGGTATTATTGTCACTTCAGTGCATTGTTGGGTACTGTTGGGTATTATTGGAAACGGTGGGGTATTAATGGTGCTATAGGGTATTATTGGTACTGTAGGGGATTGTTGGTTACTGTTGGATATTACTGGGTACTGTGGGGTATTATTGGTTACTGTGGGGTATTATTGGGTACTACTGGGTATTATTGGGTACTACTGGGTATTATTGTGTACTGTGGGGTATTAATGAGTAATATGGGGTATTATTGGTACTGTAGGTTATTAAATATATTATGTAGACCACCCAGTGGTAAAGCGCTCTCTCTCTCTCTCACTATGTCTCTCTCAAACACACACACACACAAACAGATACAGACAGACACACACACATACAGACACACACAGTCAGACAGACAGTGGACTGGAGGTCTGAGCTCAGTCCTGCTGCTCCGCTCCACATTTTCCCCCCAGCTCTGACTCACTGCTCCGTCTGTGTGTGTGTGTGTGTGTGTGTGTGTGTGTGTGTGTGTGTGTGTGTGTGAAAGAAACAAAAGAGCGCTGCACGGGGGAGAAGTTGCAAGAGCTGTTGAGGCTGGATGTGTTTCTGCTTAGGGTTTACGGAGCTGCGCACAGAGTGTGTGTGCGTGTATGAGTGTGTCAATGTGTGAGGGAGTGTGTGTGTGTGTGTGTGTGTGAGTGTGAGTGTGAGTGTGTGTGTGTATGAGTGTGTTCTCTGCGATGAAGAGGTGAGGATCGTTTCCACGTGGAGGAGATTTTTGGACCTGAGGATCCCGGTGTGCGTGTGTGAGTGCGTGCGTGTGTGTGTGTGTGTGAGGATGCAGGTGTCTGTGCTGCTGTATGTGGGGGTGTGTGTGAGTGTGTGTGTAGTGTGTGTGTGTGCGGAGGGGAAGTGGCGGAGCTGTGCAGAGGTGCGGGAGGCGTATCGCACACTCGGCTTCAGCCTGAACACCGCTCCCCAACACGAGATCACAGGTACACAC
>JBBPCZ010171553.1:0-16485 GCA_037974445.1 Brycinus macrolepidotus
CTGGAACGGAGATTGTGAGCCAGGCCTTCTCGTCCAACATCAGTGCCTGATCTCATAAATGCTCTACAGAATGAATGTTCACAAATTCCCACAGAAACTCCAAAAGCTTGTGGAAAGCCTTCCAAAGGAGTGGAAGCTGTTATAGCTGCAAAGGGGGGACCAACTCCACATTCAAGTCTATATATTTGAATGCAATGTCATTAAAATCCCTGTTGGTGGAATGGTCAGGCGTCCCAATACTTTTGTAAATAGTGTATGAATGTCGAAAGTTGAACTTAATAAAACATGGAGGTCATTTCCTCCACAAACTGAGTGAAAGTGTGAGTATTGCCGTCTGAAAACACGCAGGGAAGTAAGGAGGATGAGTTTGGGTAGCTGCTAGCAACAGTTGGAGAGGGTGTGTGAGGTCTCTTCACAAGATGAGCTGATGTGGGAGAGAGAATTAGCTCTGCTCTTCGCTTCTGCTGCCTTTCTTTAAACTCTTCCACGAACAAGCAGGAGAAACAGAGATGGGAGAGAGGAGAGAGAGAGAGAGGAAAGGAGAGAGAGACAGAGAGAGAGAGAGAGAGAGAGAGACAGAGACAGACAGAGAGAAAAAGAGAGAGACAGAGAGATAGACAGCTAAAGAGAGAGAGAGCTAAAGAGAGCTAGAGAGAGATAAAGACAGAGAGAGAGAGAGAGGAGAGTGAGAGAAAGAGAGAGAGAGAGAGAGAGAGACAGGGAGAGAGAGATAAAGAGAGAGAGAGAGAGAGGGAGGAGATGTTTCTTGTCGTCTTCGTCTGTGTAAGCCGACATAAGATGACAACAAAACCGGGGGTGGAAGAAAACACTGAAACCTTCAACTCACCGGTAGTGGGTTTATACTGACCGAGGAGAGAGAGAGAGAGCGAGAGAGAGAGAGAGAGAGAGAGAGAGAGAGAGAGACTACGAAACCAAAGCCCTTAATTTTACCCCTTAAAATTACCTTATTTTTTTACCTTAATTTCCCATACAGAGAATTAAGGAAAATTAAGGGAAAAAGTGCACAGATTAAGGCTGATTAAGGGGTAAAACTACTGAATTTTCCCCTTATTGTTTCAAATTTGCCCCTTAAATGATAGAACCTCCTGAATTAACGCCTTAAATTTAAGATTAAGGGGTTTCACACTCATGCCTTAAATCTAATTTTAAGGTAGAATGAAGGGGTCGGTTTCACAAATTAACGGCCACTTAATTAAATTGAAGGGGTTTGGTGTATTTTCAGGGGTAAATTAAGGTAGAGTTCAGCACATTTTAAGTAAATTGTGTTTCGTAGTGAGAGAGAGAGAGAGACAAAGAGAGGGAGAGAGAGAGAGAGGAAGAGAGAGAGAGAGAGAGAAAGAGAGAGGGAGAGAGAGAGACAGAGAGACAGAGGGTGAGAGAAAGAAAGAGAGAGAATATATATATATATATATATATATATAGAGAGAGAGAGAGACAAAGAGAGAAGGGTAAAAAGAAAGAGATAGAGAGGGGGAGAGAAAGAGAGAGAACGAAAACAGAAACACAGAGAGAGAGAAAGAGAAAAAGAGAGAGATAGAGAAAGAAAGACAGAAACACAGAGAGAGAGAGAGAGAGAGAGAAAGAGAGCTAAAGAGAGAGACAGAGAAAGAGAGAGACCTAAAGAGAGCTAGAGAGACAGAGAAAGAGAGAGACCTAAAGAGAGAGAGAGAGAAAGAGAGAGAGAGAAAGAGAGAGACCTAAAGACAGAAAGAGAGCTAAAGAGAGAGAGAGAGAGAGAGAGAGTGGGAGAAGCACACACGCACAGAGAGAGAGAAAGAGAGCGAGCGCACGAGAGAGAGAGAGACACGCACACGCACGCACACGCACACAGAGAGGGAAACAGAGTGAGAGAGTCCTCCGTTGCTCAGTGCGCTGGTTCCTGATTTCGGCTGGAGACAGAAGACGGAGTCTCGGAGTCTCATGTCCTCGGTGGAGTGATGGGGTTTGAGCTGCGGGTGCTGGTGTTCGGGTCTGTGGCCGTGCTGGTGGTGGTCCTGCTGCTGGTGGACATGTCTGAAGTGGAGGAGATGGCGTGAGTACGAGTTGGGAGCGCTCCGGACAGGACCGACCTGTTCGGGAGACACGTGCGGCGCCGGGGGCGTGGAGGGGTTGCTAGTTTATCTGTCTATTTATCTGTTTTATTTCCACGCCGCGGTGTGAGACATGATCAGTATACGAACCTGGTCCTGTTCTTTTTTTGGAGAGAGTGTACTTACCACCGTCCCAGTGACTTCAGACTCTCCATGCTCCTGTAAGTGTTTCTTTGTGAGACACAATGGCTGGTCTGGCAGTGTGGCAGCATGGAGGAGAAATCAGTGCCGAGCTGTGGTGTTCAGAACGGACGGAGGCGTCACAGTATTGTATTTGATAGACAGGATTACTTCCATGATGTAGTGACCATATACACTACATGGACAAAAGTATTGGGACGCCTGACCGTTCCACCAACAGGGACTTTAACGACATTGCATTCAAATACATAGACTTTAATATGGAGTTGGTCCCCTCCGCTTTACAGCTCTTCTTAGAAGGCTTTCCACAAGATTTTGGAGTGTTTCCGTCTGAATTTGTGCCCATTCATTCTGTAGAGTATTTATGAGGTTAGGCACTGATGTTGGATGAGAAGGCCTTTCTCGCAATCTCCGTTCCAGTTCATCCAAAAGGTGTTGGATGGGGTTGAGGTCAGGGCTCTGTGCGGGCCTGTCAAGTTCTTCCACACCGAACTCATCCAACCATGTCTTTATGGAGCTTGCTTTGTGCACTGGGGGCACAGTCATGCTGGAATAGAAAAAGGCCTTCTCTAAACTGTGTCCACAAAGTTGGAAGCATGGCCTTGTCCAAAATGTCTTGGTCTGCTGAAGTATTAAGATTGTCCTTCGCTGGAAGAAAGTGGCCACCTGAATTCAATAATTAAGGGGTGTGTCCCAATACTTTTGTCCATATAGTGTAAGCACATTAAATGATATTATTTATTAGGTTAAGATTTAAGATTTCTTTTAGCATAGAGACTGTACTCAGGAAGCAGTAGTTCATTAACTTTATTCATGCATCAAATACTGTGATAATTTCGGAAAATATTTTGAATTTAATCACCTAGTAGGTTTTTTTATGGCAACTAGTAACTGTTGAGTATTTTTGGTTAGTTAAGGTCTTCTTGTGATAAAAGTACGACTACATTTGTGACATTTGTGGTCTGAGCTGTCCTTTAAGGTAGTCACATCATGCTTCAGCGTTATTCTGGACTGTTACTGTGGACCTTGGGTGAGGCAACAGCAAGCTCCCATCCCACACTCAGCTCTGAATAAGGCTGAATACTGGCCTGACATGTTTGTGGTTTGACACCTCAGTGAAGCGAATGGTATTTTTTTACTTTGCCCTGAAGGGCTACAGGTTCTGATATCTTTCCTTCCGGCTGCCGCTGCTGCTGCTGCTATGAGAAAGCCTTTCGACTGCAGTTATGGAAGAAACCAGCTTTTCTCTGTTGTTCCTGGTCTAATACACTAATAACTAACTTATTCATCAGTGTGATTGAGTCACTAATCACACTTCTTTTCTTTTATTATATTCTTATTGTAGGTGAATTTTGGGGACGCTTCTTCTCCTACAGTTATTTAAATATGGGCACGGTTCCAACATTGAAACGTCCATTGATATCCCCTGCAGTGGGCTTGTATATACGTGTTTGATCGTTGATCGGGGGCCGAGTATTGATCATTAAACAAACCGATTTTTGTGGTCGAGTCACCTGTGTAATATATAGGGAGAGAGAGGACGGTCGAGTCCCCATTTAAAATGTGTTTCGGAGAGAGTGAGTCTCTGGAGGCACGGGTAAGGAGGCCGGAAAAGGACAAAAAGTGGCACAGCACTAAAGCGCTGGTCTCTGAATCAGAAGATTGGGGTTTGAGTCTATGGAGCGAGAAGAAATTTTTTTTTTAACCCTTTTTTTCCCCATAAAACATAATCATACTTCGCATTTACTTGCGGAAATGCATCTAGTTAATTGAGAAGCTTTTTTTTTTTTTACCACACTGGACTGGATCTAGTCACTTGTCGTGGCACCTCATCGCCCACGTATCCTCCTTTAGCACGAGAACAGACTTGAGCAAGTCCAGGGGCCTCACCATGCTTTTACCTATGAGGCCAGATGAGCCTCACTGACCTGATGCCACCTGACATGGTAACATATTTTAGAAATAGCTATGGTGTAATTCTCATCTTCTTTATAGACTCTACTCCCAAGTGGAACATTATTGGAAGAACCCTTGCAGCACTCTTTTTCTTCTTCAGCTGTGAGAACTCATCTCTGGCATCATCTGATGCACACGCTCAACACTTGGGCTCTGTGAAGAAAAAGACCAGAAGCTTTGTGGTTTCGTTCCACTCTCTAGTGTGTCCTGCTCGCTACCCGGTGCCCATTCATGTCAGCGCAGAAGAGTGTATGGTGGGCGGTTTGTGAGAAACCAGAGGATTACTGTTTGATTCGGTACTGTGAGCAAGAGCGGAGAGATGGGGGGGGGAAGGAAAGAAAGAAAGCAGTTTGCTTTTCCCCAGCTGTAAGCGAGACCCGCAGCTGAAATCTGCCAGCTTAGACAAATATGATCTTTGGAGCTGTGAAGCGTAGATTGTAAACACTTGAGCTGAGATACCACTTGTTATTTTGGAGGGAAACAACCATGAAATGGGGCCGTTTGTGACTTTAGTGAAGCTCTGGATTTGAATGGTGCAGGATAAACACTGAAGATCTACATCCTGGTAAAACATTGCGATTTGGAAGTGGTTTAAGAGGGTTATATTTAAATTCACTTAACTGTGTGGGATTACATGGCATGCGTTCATCTTTATAACGTGCTTAAGTGTCGAACTCAGAAGGGGAACCTCATTCTTGACTTTGTTTGTTGGCTTATTTGCAGATGTCTTTAGCGAGGAAATGGAGCTGTAAAACTGCCGCTTCCTAATTGGGATCTTTTTGTCAGATGTAAAAAAAAGTGTCAGATTTGAAAGTACTTACTGATTGGAGGTGCTGATGCTGATTTGTCATTCAGACTGTTGGTACTGTATCTCTGGTGTCTAACCGAGCAGTAGGAAACAGAAGTAAATCATTTTTAAAAGATTGACTTTTAATTGCTTCACAGGATTTCAAAGGGGTTCAAGCTCTTTAGGCGTTTTAATAAAACTTGCTCCCGAGTGGGCGAGAGTGACAAGTGTTATAACTAAGATGCAGGTGTGGACCTGATTGGCACTATAATCAAGTCGGGATGGCAGCTTTCCAAAAACATCGTCCATCCGTCTGTTATTCGTTCTCTGGAGTTTATTGTAACTAGTAAAAAGAATTCAAATAAACAGCTTTTTTTTCTGTCCCAAGACTACAGTTCACCACATACAAACGAAGTTTTGCCCATTCATATGCTGAAACACTGGAGTAAGGAAAGTATGACCTGCAAAAACTAGGTCCCAAGTCTATTTAACAGAGTTTATTGATCTTTCTGCATTTGTGAAAATGAAGCCAAGGTAATGCATTCCCTGAATAAGGGAAGAACAACTTGTTCTTTTTTCTGCAAGGTCATTAGAGCTGCCTGACCTACATATACAAACTGTCAGTTCGTGGTGCTGTTTTATGTTATGCAAATTCGTTCCAAGATTACCGTATGATAATTGTTTTTCTTTCTTCTCAGCAGCACTTGGGGCTCTCAGAAGTTTCACCTGTATGGCTTTCTCACTAATTCAAACAGGTTTGTGATTTGGCCGGTTAAGTGTTAATGATAATCCTGATCATTGAAAATTGGTGGTAGTGGCAAATATGAGAATTGGACCATGTCAATTATTTATAGTGGTTTGAGTGTATTTTAGCTTTTTAGTTTTAACTTTGTTAAGGGTCAGAAGCAACTGAATCATATCACAGATCCAAAGGCAGTGGTGTATCTGTATGGATTTCTTTCTCTGTTTGCTCAAAATTCAGGAAGGAAAGGTTGAAGGCTGTTCCCTTACCTATAGGCGGCTCCAGGGAAGCCCCTGTCTCTCCTTTTCCATCACCGTCTTTTTCAAAGAACAAATATACCAGTCCTTCCACGACAGAATGGACGTTCAACAGAACTCTGTCCAGCATCATCAGGTAAACCTTTTATCTGAGTATAGTTTTCGCACTTAAATATTTAGTGTAATGAATGATCTACCTGCATATCTAAATGTTAATATTTCACGGCTGATAAATATTTGTAATATCTGTTAGCTGTAAGTTGTAACGGGTTTGAGTCTACGTGCAGTATTCATTAAATATTTTATGATTCTTCTCTAGGAGGAATGTTTTGCGATTCCTGGATGCTGAGAGAGACATCTCTATCCTGAAAAGCACCTTCAAGCCTGGAGATGTTATCCATTACATTTTCGACCGTCAGAGCACCACAAACATCTCAGAGAACCTGTACCGCCTTCTGCCCACCGCGTCCCCCATGAAGAACCAGCACTACAAACAGTGCGCAATTGTAGGCAATTCTGGGATACTGCTCAACAGTAGCTGTGGACAAGAGATTGATTCTCACGACTTTGTGATCAGGTATTCATTCAGACTTGTACTGTAGCTGTTGTCGTTTGCACTAAATGTTGTCTTGTCTGGTTGTTTCTTGCACTTTCTTCTGTCCTATCTGCACTTGTGGTCTTGTGGTGTTCTGTTCTGTTCTGGTGTTGCACCATGGTCCTGGAGGAACGTCGTTTCGTTTCAATGTGTACTGTGTGTATATGGTTGAAATGTCTATAAACCTACTTGACTTGACTTGAGGTAGGGCGCCCCTTTCCAAGAAGGGTCCTCGACTAATTCCACTGGTTCCAATGACAGCTTGTCTCATTCAAATGCGTAGAGTGGTTGGGGATAGTCCGGAATAGTAATATTTCTTTGAAACCTAGTGGGAATCAATTAGCATAAATCTACCATGGCCATTGCATCTGACTAGCTATCAATTATTCATTGCGGGGTTTTGGGTTTTTAACTAAGATTTTAAAAAACTCAGATTTTAAATGAAGAAATCTCTTTTCACTTGACACATCTGACGATCTCTTTAGAGCCTTTGTTGGAACTGGAAAATCTGTATGAGCTCCTCAGTTTTTGAAAAAGCTGTCATTAGCGTTACCCTTGAACACTTGTTACACTCTCTGATGATCTGCTGGCTTTCAGAGCTGAATGGAAATACAGCAATTAGGTACCTGCCGAGCAAATTTGACATTTTGAAAAGCCTCGGCTGTCTTCCAGAAATTTTAATGAGACACTTCCCGTTTTTCTCCAGCCTTCTGAAAGCAACTTACGCTTTATTTGCTTAGACAGCTCCGCGTGCCGTCTGAATATGCACCCTCTTTCTCTCTCTGTCTGCGAGTGTTGTTTACTGCAGGTTGCTGTGTGTAATACTTATCTGGATTTCGTTCTCGTACTTCTCCTTCTAGACTAAAATGATTTACAGTAGGCGGAGAGTGTCTGTTTGAATTGCTCATTGTCCTTGTCTTGATGTATTTAGTATCTAGCGTACACAGTGTCCTTCTGGGCCTCCTGGACTGGTGTGATGGGAAAGAATAATCAGCCTTTGTTGACCCCTCGCATGCAACAAGATGCCCATCTCCTGTTACTATTACAGGGGATTTGTAAGACCTGTGATATGCAAAGCCACATACTCCAGTGGTAGAGAAGCCTTTGTGTGCACTGGGGATGACTTGAGCGTGTCAGTGCTGACTATATGTCACTTGTTGTCCCACTAATATTAGCTAGTAAACTTGTCTTTCTTATTAGCTAGGTAGGGTTTTAGCTGTCTCAACCAAGTCTCAGCATTACACGGTACACGAATATCTCTAAAAGGAAGAAGTCTGGCATGTGAAATTACCTCTATAGTAGTGTTTCACCCTTTCATTTTTTGTGGCTAAATTACCCTTTGGTGCCATGTTTTTTCAACATCTGCTATACCATTATTGGTAAAAACAGATGTGTTCTTTATTTTCAGATTTTTTATTTAAGCAGTCTATAAGTAGCTGGCCTCACAGTGCCACAGTGGGCACCACTGTTGCTTCACACCTTCAGGTTGGGGGTTCGAATCCGGGTCTGGCCTTTTTTATGTGGAGTTTGTATGTTCTCCTCGTGGTGGCGTGGGTTTTCTCCTGGGTCTCCGGTTTCTCCCACAGTCCAAAGACATGCATGTCAGGTGAACTGACGTGTGTGTGTGTGTGTGTGTGTGTGTGTGTATGCGCCCTGCGGTGGGCTGGTGCCCTGCCCAGGGTGAGTCCCTGCCTCACGCCCATAGGCTCCGGTTACCCATGGTCCTAGTAAGGATTAAGCGGTTACAGAAAATGAATGAATAATTAGCGTGTGAGTATCTGATGAATTGTATAGCAAGTGTGCAGAGTAATTTCCAAGTCTTTCAACTGATTGCGTTCTAGTTACACTGCTTTGTTTTTTTTTTCATCCGTATTAAGAAAAAGCCTTTGTGAAGAGTGTTTGCTGCATTAATGTGGGTTTTAATCTTAGCAAGTAGCAGATTGGGTAACAGCTGTGGCTACAAACACAGTAATCATTGTGTCAGTTACAGTATTGCACTGATATTTCTTTCAGAGTTATCATAAGTAGGCAGGAAGGAAGACATACAGCATTTTTGGTACCCTTAAAAGCAAAGTAACTTCAAAGTACCGAAAAAGTAAGAGACAAGTTTATCTCTCTAGCTTGCATTTTTATAAGCATCGTGTGTATCAGTGCCACCATCTATCTTGTAAATCTGAGCAGCCACATGGTGGTCAAATGTTGACATTGGGGTTTGTGGACAGTCTGGCAGTCTGGGGTTTTGTTGTGTACTGAGTATGGTTTGGGTTTGACTCAGTGGCAGTTTTCCATTACTTGATGAGTTCTCTTGAGAATATTATCTGTACTGTGTGTGTATTGACTTTGGCAGTACACAGGTTGATTCATCAATCCTAGACAAATAAACAGGCCAGAAAGTCCCTTACGTGTCTAATTTTCAGGATGTGCCAGTGTTATATTGTATAGCTAGACCTCTGTACTTTCATGGGAATAGAGGCGGTTAGAGGAGCTGACACCCCTTGAGTGCATAATGCAGATAAGGTTGTTGCAGCATCATCTAAAACTTTGTTTAATCCTTGGCTGTAACATCAATGGGTCCCAAAGCCAAGGTCTATACAAATATTTCTGTTCAAACCTATGTTTTCATATTGTTTCAGCCCTTAATATTATTGCATTTTTATAAATGCCTTATCTGGGATGCCATGTTTGGGCACTAATAGCTTGATAAGTATTGTTCCTAGCCTCTTGAAACTTTGTAGAATAGAAGACAGACACATTATTTGTATGCCAAAATCAATATACGCCTGTACCCCATGTCGTTTATTTTCATAAGAGCCTAGTGCAAATATCCTAAACGAGAGTGATGTTGAGGGAACAACAATCTTTTATTAATATTGTACCAATATTTGAGGTCTCTACCACCAACACACATGAAGAAATAAATAAAACAATACCTGCAGGACCAAAATGGGCTGTAGGGTAACTAGTCGGAACATAAACATAATAATGTACGTAATGTATGGAATAATGGAACATAATGTAAAAAAATCTCCATGAATCTTGAATTCCTGTGTCATAGGAATTGCAAAAACTAAAGGATAAACATATTTTTAGTATGTTAATAGGAATGGAATGCATTTGAGGTGGGAATTGTCTCTATTAAGGTCCTGAATATTATATGGATGGCTATGTCCTTGATTTTATGCACCTGTTAACAATCGCTGTGGCTGAAATCATTCATTGGAAGGGTGTTTGCATACTTTTGGCGATGTAGTGTCAAACTGGCCAGTATTAGGGAACATTAAACCCATCTCAGGTCGCCACCAACCATGAGCACATTACCACCTTGTTCCATTGCATCTCTCTTCGATTCAAAAGGCTGTCACAAAACTTCATACTGCTGTTCCTCTATGATAACAACATTGAAAGAATTGGCAGAGCAGAATATTAAACTACTAAAGTACAGAAATGGACTGCAGTTGATGACACTCTATGTATTCAGCTTTAGAAGGTCTATCTGGATAAATATGAACACTTATTTACTTACAGGTTGTGGCCTGGTGTTAAAGCTTGTGAGACCTGTTAAGAAAAATCTGATCTCACAAGAAACTGCAGAAATGTTGACTTTAGGCCGAGAACAAATTCAGGCCATGAAGACCTGTGCACAGTGTTTAGTAGAAAAGAAGAATTGGGAGAGTACAGAGGACACTGTCCAACCTCACTACTTGTCATCGCAGGACTAACAGCTGTTGAGTGCTCTCTAATGAAAGTGGCCAAACTAAAGATGCCACAATGCATAGTGTATGTCAGGAAAAAAAATTCAAAAGCTATATAACATCAGCATTAGGAGAGACAACCACTGCACTAGAAAAGGCTGTTGAAGATGAGTGATGAATTTGAAAGGATACTAACTAAGCTTTGACAGAAATGCTCTGGGGCCTAAAAACAAGACAAAATTATTTTAAAGACACTGGCTCTAAAGAGCTTGACTCTGTCAATACAGCACAATAATTTGACACCATGCAGTACATGGCACACAAAGCCATTAAACTGAGAGAAGGGCAGATTGCTCTCTGACACTGTCGAGGAAGCAGCGAGGTCTTTCTATGTGGATAATGAGGTGGGTCACTTAATGCCCAGATGCAAAGGAGCAAAGAGTAAAGTGCCAAGGATGAACATCACCAGAAGAGACTCCTGCTCTGCAACCTCAAGGAGCTGTATGTGTGAAAACAGGACAAAAGATAGGACTTGTGAACTACAGCCAAAGTGGTGCATCACTGTGGGTCCAAGCAGAACGCAGCCTGTGTGTGTACATGACATCTATCCAAATGCTAAGCTTATCGTGGCAGCAGCTAATGGTCAAGGCCAAACTGGCTTGTGACACAGGAAGAATGCATGTTTCAGATGCCCCAACTGTTCTCTAAGAGTTTATTGATCACCAGCTGTATAAAGACTATGACATTGATGCTGATGAGACTATCACCTTCAAGAAATGGCTCTGCACAGATTGCACGACACTGGCCACCCGACAAATGACAGCTGAGAGTATTAGCTATGGATTTGTTGAGAACTTGGACAAGTTGACAGCCCATGAATACATTGCTAAACACCAGGCTACTCATCTGAGACGACTAAAAGCCACTTGGTCTCCAAACGAATCTATCATTTTGTTGAACTATGCACAGAATTATTAATTTATGGTGCAGGATGTTGCATGGGGATTTTACTGGGAAGACATCCAGACTGCACTACATCCCTTCTCTGTGTATACATCATTGGAAGGCAATCGCAAGAGCTATTGCCATCATCAGTGATGGACTTACCCGTGAGACCACTGCTGTGTACTCTTTCCGAAAGGTTTTATTTTTATCGCTTACACATAACCAACAACCCACTTGTCAATATTGTTAGAACGTTATACAAGCCATGTTGGTATTACTCTTTCTGTTCCTCCTGGAACAACTCAAAAAGTCTGATATGCCGACTGAGTAGAGTGCACTATTTCGGTAATGGAGCTGCCTCTCAAAACAAGAACTATAAAAACTTTTCCAACCTCTAACACCACTTGCTTGAGTTCAGTATCAACGCAACATGGACTTCTTTTTGGGTTTTATTTGCCATTTGAAGAGGACATGATGGCAGCAGTGACACAGTCAAACATCTACTTGCCAGTCCAGAGGGCGGCCAGATCCATTTCAGCTGGAATGTGTGAAGAACATGACCATACATTAAGTTGTTTCCACAGACATTTTCATGTTCCTAGTAGCTACACCAAGATGGCAGCGAGCTCCTCAGCTCCTCAGTGGAGATCATCCAGAGCACCAAGTTCCCTGGTGTTCACATCATGGAGAACCTCACGTGGACCCTCAACACCATCTCCATCATCAAGACGGCCCAGCAGAGACTGAGGAGAGTGCACCTCCCGCCCACCCAAATCCTCACCACGTTCTACAGAGGGACTATATAGAGCATTCTCTGTCGCTGTATCACAGCTTGGTATGGGAATTGCTCCATTTTGGATCCAAGACCCTACAGAGGAAAGTGAGGACAGTTGAGAAGATCACTGGGGTCTCTCGCCCCTCTGTCACAGACATTTACACATTTTTACACACAGGAATTTGCTCATTTTTCCCCAAATCTAGGGCGTTTACAGAAAATCAATAGGCATGTAGTACAAACCTTTAAAGGTTCATTCACACTGAGACCGTCTTCCATCCTACAAACTGTTTTGAGGATAGGAATTACACATTTCAGTACATTGATAGCCAAATGTGGCTTCCCAGATACGGCGTTTTTTAAGAGTATAAAAATTAAGAGCCAAAACAATATGTGAAAACACTGGGCTTAAACATGGAATCAAATTTTACCAGCTTTAGTTTTTGGGACTGAAACATTACAGAGACAAACTTTGAACAAAATCTAAGCTGGTGCCGCAACCACTTTCCTGGATTCCGATTTTACATGGAATGACCCATATTAAAGACATCATTTAATAATAACACTCTCTTTTCCCACAGGACGAGCTTGATTTGTGCCCAGTGTAAAAAATATCGTGCTGCTCCAAGACTGTAATAGACTGTAGAGGTTTGATAATGCATGTAGGCTACTGCACAAGAGTGGTTATCGTGAGATGTGTATGTTTATGGGTTTTAGGTGTAACCTGGCCCCAGTGGAGGAGTATGCAGAGGATGTTGGCCTGCGCACCAGCCTAGTGACCATGAACCCATCAGTGGTACA
This sequence comes from Brycinus macrolepidotus, assembly GCA_037974445.1. Lineage (NCBI taxonomy): Eukaryota > Metazoa > Chordata > Actinopteri > Characiformes > Alestidae > Brycinus > Brycinus macrolepidotus. The sequence goes on from JBBPCZ010171553.1 coordinate 12,803, forward strand.
GCGTGCCTTCCAGGACCTGAGCAGTCTGGAGTGGAGGCAGCGCTTTGTGCACCGGCTACAGGCTCTCAGTGGCAGCGTGCTCTGGATTCCTGCCTTCATGGCCAAAGGCGGAGAGGAGAGAGTGGAGTGGGCCGTCCGCCTCATCCTCTCACACACGGTCAACGTGCATGCTGCTTTTCCTTCCCTGCGCCTTCTCCACGCCGTTAGAGGGTACGTTTGTGTGTGTGTGTGTGCGCGTGTGTGTGTGGGAGAGATTTTATGCTTACCTGTGTGTCTAGAGGGGCATGTGCTCAGCAGCTTGATTAGGGCTCTGGCTATTTTTATCTGAGACTTTAATGCCACTAACACCCTGAACAGGCTTCAGGCACTGGTGTAGCACTGAGTAGAGGGTTAGTTTTTAAATTTTCAGCTTTAATTTGTTTATTTTAATTTGTTTATTTATTTATTTTTTTCCCCCCCATTTGATTTTCAAGTTGCAACCCATCTAGAGAAGGCTACGAGACCTGCACCAGACATCAAACACTGTTAAACAGTATAATCCATCATAGATTGAAGTTTATTTTTCATATGAATCTGTTGCAAGATATGGCTTAGCTGTTGGGGGAATGTATCTTCTGGAATGAGCATATTCTCACAATAACAAACAAGAAACCAGAGATTCACTGATATGGACTTTTTGGGCCCTGTACACTAACCGATTATTACCATGCAAACCAATGCTTTTAGTGCCCTGCCTTTCTCACTAATTTTTGATTTTTCTAAATAAAACTTTTTTCCCCCCCAAAAAAAGTCTTTGTTACAGCAAAAGACAAAAGTTAAACAAGTTTTCTGAACTGGCCGATAGAGCAAATGGTCTGGACAGGGTTACTTCCGAGTCACCTCGGGGGCAGAATGTCTCTCTCGGTCATGTCTTGCTCATCCTCTTTTCAGTTTAATTTGTTTAGTTTTAAGAGTGCATTAATAGTTTAAGCTTTGTTATTGTTTTCCGAAAAGAAACGATTTTAGTTTAGCTTTTCGTGATATGTACAATATTTTGCCAGAAACAGGGATGTAACTTTAGACTCAGTGCTAAATCAGCACATCAGTAGACTATGCTCAGTCTTCTGATATTTAGGTTTTAACATAGAAGGAAATTCAAATGATTATTTCAGGAACAGATTACAATATTTCAGGCAAACCAAAATTTCTTTCCGGTCCATCCCGAGGTGTAGCCTCAAAAGTACCCAAGGACTTTCTTAAGGGTATATGTAATTCAGTATACCTCCCACAAAAAGAGAGAAAAGCAGAGCTTCTTAACCTTGAAAAAGAGGTAGAGGTGACCAAGGATAAATTTAAAGCTAGAATGTCAAACTGAAATCTGTGCAAACTTCCCAACACTATTATTGCACATTATTGTCCCAGAGAGTTTATTTCTCGTTATTTAGCGATCAGCAAAGCTGGACAGATGCTGGCAAATTACACCAAGTGGCAAGAGGCCAACGGGCAGTGCTACATATGAGTACTATTTACATAAATAATACTTATAGAGAGTTTTATGAGAAATTTTTGAAATCTGAATCAAAGGCACAGAAGACAGAGATTGTAACATTTTGAGATTGTGATCTAGATCTTCCAGCTTTATTGATGGAAGGGAAACACACTTGATGCTCCAATAACAACTTTATTGGAGCATCAAGTGTGTTTATTATACAAACCTTACCTGTAGGCAAGGCACCCGGCTCAGACGGCCGAATTTTACAAGCACTTAATCTCGGAACTTGCTCCACTGATGCTTCAAATGTGCTTAGATTCACTTAAGAGGTTCACTCTCGCCAACACTCTCTCAAGCCCATCTCAGACTATTTGTAATAGCCGTATCTTCTCAGACATTTTCGTCAGTCGATTAAACGAGGTTATTTCCTTCCAAGTCCACCCTGATTCTGTGGGATTTATTCACCACCACTCCACGGATAATATACAATGTCTGATAGATGTAATGTGGTCTGTTGGAAAAAAAAACTGCCCCTACTTCAGCGAGGTTGAATGCGTCTTTCTCAACTTGCTACACTTAATTTATAAAGAACCTGTGGCAGTTCTTGTAACAAAGAAATTCATTTCCTCATACGTCAAGTTCCACAAGGGCACCAGCCAAGGCGATACTCTTTTCTGGCCATCTTTGCTCTCATCCTAGAGCCGTTAGCGGCCACCGTTCCTTCAAATCCAGATTTTCCCTGTGTACGTGTGGGGCCCATATGTCTTAAAAGTGATGCTCTCTGCAGATAATATCTTGGTTAGCAATCTAGAAACCTCCATCCCTGCGTTGTTACCTGTTGTTAGCTGCTTTTCTAGATTTTCCCATCCAACCCGTCAGATGTCATAAAGGTAAATAAGGGAAATTTAAAATGGACATAGAGAGATGGGTGCCCCTTCATTAGCAAAGGCTACTGTATTAAAGATGAGTGTATTTATTACATTTTGCAGTTACTGCCAGTGGCGGTCCCAGTGAAATATTTCCACAGGTTTAATCAGTTGTCTTTGGAATGCTAAACAAGCTAGGATAAGTCTAAAAAAAAAAATCCAAAATCGGGTGAATCAGGAAGCTTGGGGATACTAAACCTGCTTGTATACCGTTAGGATTTTTTTCCTACAGCACTTAGCACACCCCCATGGTTCACTCTGGAGCACACTCGTGCCCTACTCTTTCTTTGGACGGCTATCATTCAGCAGACTTGGCCCCAAGTGCTCAATCTCGTCCCATACTTTCAAGCCAGAAGGGTGCTTAAGGGTCCTCAGTTTTGACCCATTCCTGAACACAGCCTCTAGCATATGGTATACCCTGCCTACGTATGGGTAAATCCTCCTCTTATTGTAAGGAATGAGTGTGGAAGGGATTGCAGTGCTCAGTGACATTTACATAGGGCAGGACCTCGACTTACATGCTAAATTTGTTACACAAGCAACAGTAATGGCGTTATGTGCAAATCCAACCTTGCTGAAATCATTTTTTAAATATCCCGAGGCCCCCAAAATACAGCGCCTGCCTTTTTCGTTATTTTAAGCTATGATATTCTGAAAGACCCAGTCTCTGCTATTTATACTGAAAGGGTTTAGACAGCCATCGTAGTGGGCAGGAGACTTCTAGTGCACCACTGGATGTCAGCCCACACACCATCACTTACAGACTGGCTTCTACTTACTAGGGTGGCAGCATACCAATAGGTATCGTTTCCTCTACTGGGTAGGATTTACCAGGGTTTTCTTAAATTGGAGAGATTTCTTCATTACATCAGTTCTCCTTAAAACAAGCTCATAACTTAGCTTCCTTACATGTATACACACATACACTCCCATCCATATGTCCTCACTGGGTCTCAATCACAATAGAGCCTTTTTACCTGTAATTAGTTGCATTTGTTCCCTCTTATTTTTGTCAATGTCCCAGTCCCCTGTTCTGTGTTACGTATGTGTATGTTGTAATGTTTAAAGTTCTATTTCTAAACCATCTCTCATGTGCTAAGATAAGAAAACCCTTTATTAGTCCCACAGGTGTGAAATTTGCATTGTTACATCAGGATAATAGAATAAAATAGAAATAGAATAGAATAAAAAATAGAATAAAAATAGAATAAAAGATATACAACACAACAGTATAATATAAAAATACACTATACCAAAAAAAAAAAAAAATATCTATATCTATCTAT